>PVIJ01016156.1:0-24912 GCA_004024925.1 Scalopus aquaticus
GGGCACAAAATGGAATAGAAAAGAACACAAGGGACCATGGAGATGGATCACAGGTGAATTGGTGGTGGGCTACACAAGGGGAATACAAAATGTAAAAGACATAAATAACAATAAAAATATATATTAAAAAAAAAGATATCTTTCAAGTTAAAAAAACAAAAGAAAAAGAAAAAGAACTTCCCCAGCAGACTCAATTTCTTTTTTACTTTCTCTTTTGCTGATTGTTGTGACTTTTATTTCCAATATTCAAGGAAGCAGTAACAATTATGTTGTTAGGATTCAAAGTAAGCTTTCTCATGACACAATCAATTTTCTGTCCTTAGAGAGTCATTGTTTCTAAACAATCGCTGCATTTAAATATGCTAACAGGTATAAGATGTCTACTCTGTGTACACATATATACATTCATAATCTATATGCAGGGCATACAGCAGATCCTCCAGAAATGTCCATTTAGTTGTTGAGTTTGTTTTTGTTTTAAAATGAGATGTAGGACAGAGGTAGACCCAAAATCTATTACAAGCTGATTGTTCTGTAGGTATGAAGCATTAGGCTACCTTTTCCTTCACTTTTCTAGTCAGTACTTCATCTCTTACTTAACAGTCTGTAACCAGACGTACTCCAAGAAATAGTATAGTCACAGTCAGTCCAGGTAGTTAGATGCAAACCTATATAACTCAAGTTTGCAGGAGCAAGGGAAGGCAGATAAGCAGAATTCCTGGTCAGCATTTGTCAGGAATTTGGTAGGGCTAGCACTTCAACACACAGCTGTACAGGTTATACTCAGGACATAGATTTCCAGTGAAGAGGTGATGAGAGCTGAAATCCCAAACACCGGGGAGTTTTTACTTCATGCGAAAGTACCACATGGGCTCGCTGTGACTCTGAGCAAGCCAAGGGCAATGAAAGGTGCACACATTTGGGCAGAGAATTGACACAGGGTTTAACATTCAAGAATATTTCCATTTAGACTCAACACTTTCTTCCAGTCAGTACGATTTGACATATGCCCTACTGGTGACAACAGAAACTCATGGATTTAGTCTCAACTGAATCTACAGCATTTCTAAGACCATCATGAGGAAAATGGAACTGTTAATATGGGAGACTAGAACCATAGAAGGCTAAGTCACAAAATCAGAAAACTGAGGAGTTTTAAAACCTGTACTTAGTTGAACAGTATCTCTCTAAATTTCATATCTAGAACTTCGGAATGTGACCTTACTTAGAAACTGGATCTTTGCAGATGTATTTAGTTAAGAGAAGGTCATACTGGAGCAGAGTAGGCTAATTACTATTTGATTGGTGTTCATATACTAAAAGGAGACACACACACACACACAGAGAGGGAAGGGGGTCATTTGAAAATGGAGGCACACACTGGAGTGATGTAGCTACAAACCAAGGAACACCAAGGTCTACCACCAACCACCAAAAGATAGGAAGAGACAGGGAAGGATTTTTTCTCCTTAAAACCAATGAATCAAGATGCTGCTAATTCCTTGATCTCACACTTCTAGGCTCTATAACTATGAGAGAATAATTTTCTGTTGTTTTAAGTCACCCAGTTTGTGATGCTTTATTATGGTAGCAACAGGAAACTAATATAGAAATCATTTAATCAAATGCCTTCAAAGTGCCGATGCACATACTAAGACCTACAGAGAGCTGGATGGCTGGCACAATGCTCCAGGGCTGAATCCTGGCAGAACTCAGACAATTCCATCATTTATTCACTTTATTCACTTATCATTCCTTCAACATTCATCCAGCCCTTTTTTTTATTTTAATAGATATTTTATTTATTTTGTTATTCATATCTTTTACATTATTGTGTGTTCCCCATAAGTTTACCCACCACCTGTTCACCCATGGAGCCATCACCATATTCCTCCATGCTACCCTCCTCCCCCCTCTTGAGCCCTACCCCTCCCCTCCTACCCTGCTGAATGTCGCTTTCTGTTTGGCTCCCCTATATTACTGCTATAAGTGAAACCATTCGATAATTTTCTCTTTCTTTCTGGCTTATTTCACTGATCATGATCCCCTCTAGGTCCATCCATGTTGCTGCGAATTGCATGTGTTTGTCTTTTTTGAATGCTGAATAGTATTCCATTGTGTATATGTACCACATCTTCTTGATCCAGTCATCTATTTTGGGGCATCTGGGTTGTTTCCATACCTTAGCTATTGTAAACAGTACTGCAATAAACATGCAGGTGCATGTATCCTTTTGGATTAGTGTTTTTGTGTCCTTTGGGTAGATTCCCAGTAGTGGTATTGCCGGGTCATATGGAAGTTCCATTTCTAGCAGTTCGAGAAAATGCCATACAGCTTTGGATAGTGGTTGGATCAATTTGCATTCCCACCAGCAGTGTAGGAGAGTTCCTTTTTCTCCACATCCTCCCCAACATTTGTTGTTACCTGTTTTATTAATGTGCGCCATTCTCACTGGCATGAGGTGGTATCTTATTGTGGTTTTAATTTGCATTTCCCTGATTATAAGTGATGTTGAACATTTTTTCATATACCTGTTGGCCATTTGCTTTTCTTCTTTGGAGAAGTGTCTTTTTAGCTCTTATGCCCATTTTTTGACTGGATTATTGACTTTGTTTTTGTTGAGTTGTGTGAGCTCTTTGTAGATTTTTGTTATCAGTCCTTTATCGGTTGTATTGTGTGCAAAGATCTTCTCCCAATTAGTAGGGTGTCTATTTGTTTTAATTATTGTCTCTTTATTGTACAGAAGCTTTTTAGTTTGATGTAGTCCCAGCTGTTTATCTTTTCTTTTACTCCCTTCGCTATCGGGGAAGTGCTTTTAAAGATTTTGCTGAGATGTATGTCATGTAGAGTTTTGCCTATTTTTTCTTCTATAATTTATGATTTGAGGTCTTATCTCCAGGTCTTTTATCCATTTTGAGTTGGTTTTTGTGCATGGTGTGAGGTAGTGGTCTAGCTTCATTTTTTTTCATGTAGCAGTCCAGTTCTCCCAACACCATTTATTGAGCAAACTAATCTTGTTCCATTGCATATTCTTTGCTCCTTTGTCGAAGATTAGTTGTCCATAAATATGTGGATTTATTTATTTATTTATTTTTAAAGATTTATTTATTTATACATACAGCAGGGGTACAGGCCAGAGGTGTGGAGCGGTGAGAGGCTTCACCAGAGACAGAGTGGGGAGCAGAACAGGCAGATCAGAAATACACTGCTGAGGGGAGCAGCAGGCAAGGCAGGAGAGGTCTGCTACACCATGTGGGATTCTCCCTGGCCGGGGCGTCGAACTCGCATCGCTGCTGCCGACAGCTCCAAAGCGCAGCACTTAACCACTGCACCACCAGGGAGGCCAAAATATGTGGATTTATTTCTGGGTTTTCTATTTGATTCCATTGGTCCGTGTGTCTGTTTTTGCTCCAGTACCATGCTGTTTTAATTATTACGGCTTTGTAGTATAGTTTGAAATCAGGGAGTGTAATCCCTCCATTCATCTTCTTTTTAGTCAGGATAGCTTTAGCTATTCGAGGTTTTTTGTGGTTCCGTATAAAATTCCTTCAATATTCACTCTATTTCTTTGAAGAATGTCATTGAGATTTTTATTGGAATCGCATTGAATCTGTAGATTGCTTTTGGTTTGATGGCCATTTTGATGATGTTGATTATTCCAATCCATGAGCAGGGGATGTCTTTCCATCTTTTTGTGTCTTCCTCTATTTCTTTTAACAGCATCTTGTAGTTTTCTTTGTATAAGTCCTTTACCTCTTTTGTTAGGTTTATTCCCAGGTATTTGATTATTTTGGTTTCGATTTTGAAGGGGATAATTCTTTTAATTTCTTCTTCTTCAGACTGAGTGTTTGCATATAGAAAGGCTACTGATTTTTGTGCATTGATTTTGTATCCTGCTACGTTACTGAATTGGTTTTTGAGTAGTTTTTCTATGGAGTTTTTAGGATTCTCTATGTATATAATCATATCATCTGTAAATAGTGACAGTTTAATTTCTTCTTTCCCTATTTGGATTCCTTGTATGGCTTTCTCTTGTCTTATTGCTCTCACTAGGACTTCAAGTGTTATATTGAAAAGCAATGGTGAGAGTGGACATCCTTGTCTTGTTTCTGATTTTAAGGGAAAGGCTTTCAGCTTCTCACTGTTGAGGATAATATTGGCTGTGGGTTTGTCGTATATGGTTTTTATTATGTTAAGGAATGTTCCTTCTATTCCAAGTATTTCAAGGGCCTTTATCATAAATGGATGTTGCACTTTGTCTAATGCTTTCTCAGCATCTATTGATATGATCATATGGTTTTTATTTTTCTTTTTGTTGATGTGATGGATTACATTAATTGATTTTCGGATGTTGAACCATCCTTGTGTCCCTGGAATGAATCCCACTTAGTCGTGGTGTATTATCTTTTGGATGCATTGTTGGATCCTGTTGGCCAAGATTTTGTTGAATATTTTTGCATCCGTATTCGTTAGGGAGATTGGTCTGTAGTTTTCTTTTTTTGTATTGTCTTTGTCTGGTTTTGGTATTAGAGTAATATCTGCTTCATAGAATGTGTTTGGTAGTACTCCTTCCTTTTTAATTTTTTTAAAGTTTGTGTAGTATAGGGATTAGTTCATTTTTGAACATTTGGTAGAATTCGTTTATGAAACCATCTGGTCCTGGGCTTTTGTTTTTGGGGAGGATTTTGATTACTGCTTCAATTTTGTAGCTTGAAATTGGCCTGTTTAGGTGTTCTATATCTTCTTTACCTATTTTTGGGTGGCTGTGTAGCTTCAGGAATTTATCCATATCCTCTAAGTTGCTGAACTTGTTTCCATATAGGTGTTTATTATAGTCTCTGATTATTCTTTTGATTTCTGCTGTGTCCATGGTAATTTCACCTCTTTCATTTCTTATCCTGTTAATTTGTGTATTCTCTCGTTTTTTCTTTGTAAGCCTTGCTAGAGGTTTGTCTATTTTGTTTATTTTTTTGAAGAACCAGCTTTTGGTTTCGTTGATCTTCTGTATTGTTTTTTTGATTTCCATTTCATTTATTTCTTCTTTGATTTTTATTATTATTTCCTTTCTTGTACTGGCTTCTGGATTTTTCTCTTGTTCCTTTCCTAGTTATTTGAGGTGGGAGATTAGATTGTTTCTTTGAGTTGTTTCTTGTTTCTTGAAGTGAGCCTGTATTGCTATGCATTTCCCTCTTACTACTGCTTTTGCTGTGTCCCAAACATTCTGGAAGGTTGTGTCTTCTTTGTCATTCATTTCTAGGTATTTTTTAATTTCTTCTTTGATCTCCTCATTAGTCCAGTGGTCTTCGAGCTGTGTGGGTTTCAATCTCCATGATGTAAAAGGGTTCCTTTTTTTCTTTTCATGGTTTATTTCTAGTTTGATGGCTTTATGATAGGAGAAGATGGTAGGTATGATTTTGATTTTTCTGTATCTGTTGAGGTTTGTTCTGTGACCTAGTATGTGATCAATCCTGGAGTATGATCCGTGTGCACTTGAGAAGAATGTGTATTCAGATTTTTGGGAGTGCAATGCCCTAGATATATCTGTTAAGCCCATGTGGTCTAGCTCTCTGTTTAGAGCTTTAATGTCCTTGTTTATTTGTTGCCTCGTTGATCTGTCCATTTGTGATAATGGAGTGTTGAAGTCTCCTACTATATATGTATTTTCTGTAATGTCTGTTTTCAGAGTTGATAATAATTGTCTTATATATTTTGGTGCTGCTTCATTTGGGGAGTATATGTTGATGAGGGTTACATCATCTTGCTGAATTTTCCCATTTATCATGATGTAGTGACCATCTATGTCTCTTTTTACCTTTTTTAGTCTGAAGTCTATTTTATCTGACATAAGTATAGCTGTCCCTGCCTTCTTTTTCGGTCCATTTGCTTGCAGGATTGTTTTCCAGCCTTTTACTTTCAGTCTGTGTTTATCTTTTGTGGCTAAATGTGTTTCTTGTAGACAGCAGAGGGTTGGGTTCTGTTTTTTGATCCATTTCGCTACTCTGTGCCTTTTTATCGATGAGTTGAGTCCGTTTACATTTAGAGTTAATATTGATACGCTGGCGTCTATATTGGCCATTTTGCTTGTCTTTTTGTGGTTTTATTCCATGTCTTATTCTACTCTTTTTCATTCCTTTGTCAGTTTTGGTTTTAGGACTTCTTGTAGTATTGTTTGTAGTGGGGGTTTAGTCGTGACAAATTTCGGGAGACTCTGTTTGTCTGGGAAGATCTTTATCTTTTCTTCATAGAGGAAAGAGAGCTTTGCGGGATAAAGTATTCTTGGTTGGAATTTATGGTCTTGGAGTTTGTTGAATATGTCTCTCCATCCTCTCCTTGCCCTTAGCGTTTCTTCCGAGAAGTCAGATGTCATCCTGATTGGTTTTCCTTTATAAGTTATTTGTTTCCTCCCCCTTGCCATCTTCAATATTTTTTCCTTGTCCTGTATTGTGAGTTTAACTATGATATGTCTAGGTGTGGGTCGTCTGGGGTCATGGTGATTTGGAGATCTTCTTACTTCTTGTATGCTGGAAAATTTCATATTCGGGAAATTTTCTTCTATCATCTCCTTAAATAGTTTCTCTGCTCCTTGGTCCCTCTCCTCTCCTTCTGGCATTCCTATTACTCTTATGTTTCCTTTTTTCATGGTGTCAGATAGATCTTGAATTTTTTTTTCATTCTTTTCCCTTCGTGTTTCATTTTCCTTTTCCCTTTTGGTTCTTTTAATATTTGCATCTTCGAGGTCGCTAATGCGGTCTTCCATTTCATCGATTCTGCTTTTATTGCTGTTCCCAGAGATCTTTAGTTCTTCCTTTAAGCTCTTATTCTCCTTCTTTAGGGTTTCAATTTCTTTCTTCAGATTGTTAATTGTTTTTTCCATTTCTTTCTTTTCCTTTATCATGATTTCCTTAATCATAATTCTAAATTCTTTATCTGTCAGAGAGAGAAGTTCTTCCGTGTCATTGTCGATGGATTTTGGTGTTTGATTTTCTTTTTGTTCCGTGTCCTTTCCTTGAGGGCTTGCTTGGTTGTTTATATTTTTCCTTCTCCCTGTTTGTCTTCTGATTTTTTGTAAGTGTTGGGAGATTGTGGCACTGGTCTTGGCAGGCATCTCTTTGGGTTCTCCTTCTTGGATGTCGAGGAGTGGTGATCTAACCAATTCTGGCCCTGTTAAGCCAAACCCCTGGTGGTCGTGATGGTTGGTGGTATTAGAGCTAGTTCCACTCAGATCCAAGAATCCCAGTACTCATCCAGCACTTTCTTAACATAGGACACCACACATTAAAGAACATGAACAGTATAAACAACTATTTATACAATTCATTATTTAACCCTTTGCACTCCACTGTCCCCTCTCAGGGGACATCAGAATTCTAGCATATCACTCGGATGTCCCCTCTCAGGGGACATTGCAGTTTATTAGTGATTACGGGGAATTGAGTTATTTCAATGCAACTTTTTGAGACATGCATGTTTCCCTGAAGTTTTATCTTGAAATGGCACAAGAAATTAAATCAAAATTTTCGTGTATCGAGAACGCGTCCATCCACATCTTCTGCGGACAATAGATTAAACAATGAACTACATATTCCCGATGTGGGACAAAGAAAACGGGACTGTATTGTGTGTTCTAACAGGAAAACACCTGGTGGCAGGCGTCAAACCACTTATTACCGTCAAACATGCACTAATCAGCCTGCAATGCATATTGGGGAGTGTTACAAAACTTATACTGTACAAAATTATAAACAATAAAATATTTTTTTTTGCAAATATACATTCCTCGATGTCACCCAATTCATATAAGTCCAATATCATTAAAATACGTTACTTGGTTCCAAAATTATACTAAATAATACGAGGGTCTGTAAATGCACGTTTCCGCCACAAAGTAGCATCGAGTAGCTGGTAGCCAATGTCCAGAATGGTTCGGAGTGCAAAGGGTTAATTGAAAGTATGGTAAATAGTACAGAAACACAGATTCTACAATAAGAGCACACAATGGGAATTCTGACCTAATCTGGAAGTTAGACAAAGATTCCTGAGAAAGTGACACTCAAGGGGAACTCTATAGAACAGGATGCATAAGTCACTGTGCTGTGGAAGGGTGTGTGTACAGGCATGTGATAAAAGGGGCTTTGAGGTGGTAACAAGATAGAATTGGAAAAAACTATTCTAGATAGAGATTCTGACTTCATCAATCTATCCACCATACTGCCAATCCTGGAAATTCATATCAAAGCACAATAATGTTGCTGTCCTATCAAGTTATGTAAATGAGATGTTGACCACAAAATACTTAACAACCTGTAAAGGAAACTCCCATTTGCAGTATGCACTGAACTATGTGTGTCTACCATAGAAATACATATTTTAACTGAAATATTTCACCTTTTTTTAAGTAAAAAAAAAAAAGCCTCTTTATCACCTCTCTAATCTCCCTCACTATACATAAAAAGTTAGGTTTTTCCTGTCTACAATAAAGTTCAACAAAAAAATGACTTTTTCACTACAACAAATGGTATAACCAATCTGGCCCTGGTAAATATGAATTTGGTTAATACCATACATCTGATAAATTCTGTTCCAATCACACATGCTTATCTAATTCAAAAGTTGTTTTGTGGAAGCTACTAAAGGCATAGTTCAGTTATAAGCATCTTGCATATAACATTTCTTCCCTGGTTAAAGCGCCAAACGCTAATTGAAAGATGGATCATATTTTCCACTTCAGATTCATTACATTCAAAGTAAATTGGGTGTACTGAATGATCTACTGACCCCAACTACCCCTCACTCAGAAAGTCAGTAACCACATAGTAACCATCATATAAAAAGCCTTGTACACTGCATTTGAAGCTATTTTATGTGGCATCAGTCATAAAGTCAGGAAGAATCAGAAACGACTGAAATTCCCATTTTTTTCTGAAAAAGAGCTGCGGCCTGAACTGTTGATTTTTTTTCCTAAAATGGGACCTTAAGTTTTGTGATTACTTTCTCATTTCTACTTCACATTAAGTAAATAAAAAGAATTACATATTCCTAAACAGAACAAAGGCACTGAATGAGCTCAGCATAATATACCAGTTCAGAAATGCCAAGGGAGCATTTTAGAAGATTTCATGTGAAGTGACAGTGAGGTTCCCCAATGCTGAAAAACAATGCAGCTCGTCTGCCTTGAGATTTCTGAGCTGGTTTGCAATTATTGCCTTTGCCCACCCATGCCATCTCATTCAGGAAAAGCTCTGATGTTTTTCCGCAATTGCTCTGCTCTGATGCTGACTTGAAAAAACTCCTCCACATGGATGCACTCAATCACCCAGCATTAAATGAGACATCTAAGGATTCTGCCACTCACCATTTCTGTCATGTTTCCTCAGCCCTTTGAGGACTACATTGTTGTGCAAAACCACTACAATCCCATTACCAGTTGGCATATGATCAGATGATAACTAAAGTGAACACAAACACTTAAACAGCACAAGGAACTGCTGAGGTCTCACTCTTGGGCAATGCAGCCCAAGAGAATTTCTGACACCCGATCTGCAAGCTGAACAATCACATTGCAAAATGCTTTCAATTCAAGGAACGACCATTCAATTGGCCATCATGTGCCTGTCATCTGGTCCTAAGTGTTTCTGAAAAAGGCAGTTTGGCTTTTATTCTTCTCTGAAAACCCTTCTCTTTCATAAACCTAGTTGTTCTTCCCATTCACCATCACTCAGATATTTGGAAAGACCAGTTTTTATTAGGGACAGGTTTTATAACTGCCTGTATAGCAGGTAGAAATTTGCTTAAAAAGATAGAGATGCTTGTTTAGTTATAGGGAAAGAACTATAACTAATTAAAAGAGGTAAATATAACTAATTCAAAGAGTTGCTTAACTATTCCTTGACCAACCATCATTCTGCTCTAAGGTGCTTCTTCTTCAACCAATAGATGATGCAATTTGGGTCCTGGAGACCATCAAATGGGCAAAAATACAATCCTCCTACGTTCAAGAGTTGGCAACCTATTTGTGGGTGTGCACACACACACACAAGTAATACAAGCAGTATATCAATGTTGCATGAGGGATGGAGAACAAGTGTTTGTGGAAGGGAGAACTCTCTTCAAGGTAAAGGTGGTCCCAGAAGTCTTTCCAAAGCAGAGATGATCAGAGAGAGGCTATGAAAGGTGGCTAGGGCTTAGATAAACAGATCTGAAGTTTGTGGGGGTTCCCAATATGGGAAGACGGAATTCTCATAAATAATTGCCTAGTAACAAAGGAAGTCAGTGGAGAAGTCTTGAAAAGGTTCAAGAGAACTATCCTGTCCTCAAAATACATGTGCACAAAATTGTGTCCTTTCAACAGCATTTATGGATATAGGTGCTATGATGAGAATTTTCAGCAAAAATTGTGTGACTGCCAAGATCAGTTGGTTCAAAATGCAATAGGGACATCAGTAGTAAGAGTGAATCTGTGATGCCCCAACTGAATGAATGTAACATCATTTTTTTAAATTAAAGATTTATTTTTATTTATGCATACAAGAACTGGGGTGCCAGCCAGAGGGGTGGGGAGGGGGGATGAGAGGATTCACCAGAGACAGAGTGGGGAGCAGAACAGGCAGAACTACTGAAGTATACCGCTGAGGGGAGCAGTGGGCAAGGCAGAAGTCTGCTGTGCCATGTGGGAAGCTCCCTGGCTGGGTATCAAACTTTGCTGCAGTGGCTGTGGACAGCTTCACAGTGCTGGCACTTAACACCTTGCACCACTAGGGAGGCCCATGAATATAAGATCTTTTTAAAATATGGCTCCTCCTCTACCAACCAATGGAGCAGGCCTTGTCCCTGGGCCTTGCCCCATTTTCAGGGAACCTACTTCTATATTAAAACAGGGGCCTCCCTTCTATATTAAAACAGTGGAGCTGTCGGCAGCTGCAGTGCAGTTCGATACCTGACCGGGGAGATTCCCACATGGCGCGACAGACCTCTCCTGCCTTGCCCGCTGCTCCCCTCAGCAGTGTATTTCCATCAATCTGCCTGTTCTGCTCCCCATTCTGTCTCTGGTGAACCCTTCTCACCGCCCCACATCTCTGGCCTGTACCCCAGCATTGTATGCATAAATAAATCTTAAAAAAAAAGCAACAACACAGTTCTGTCTCAGTGCTATGGGTGTCTTCATAAACATGAATTTTTGAATGCTTGAACTGAAAGAGAGGGAAAACTCTATCTACAAAATAATCAGTTTTCAAGTGTGTCCTGACAGGAAGGAAGGAGCAAGAAAGGGAAGGAGGGAAACTAGGAGGGGTAAACAAAATTAAACTTGCAAACCTGCTAGTGACAGTTTTCATTTCTTGCAGGATAGATGTTGAATATAAAATAGGCAAATGAGGGAAAGGTTTAGAAATAAGTTCTAGACTCTGCTTCTTCATCCTCTCTCTTCAGTTACATAAAACTCTGGCAGTCCAAAAGATGCACAGACCTGCCTCTTGAACCCACAGTTAAAAGAGATGTCACTTAAACAAGATGAAACACTGCTCTTGTTAGTTGTTTTTCATGAATTAAAGGTCACTTTAGATCCTGAGAGCAGGGGTGCTGCTATGTTTGAGATTTTAGAAAGAACGCTTATGATGTTCTTTCTAAGTCATAGATTATCATCTTACATTAAATTAAGACTATAAAACTAAAATATAAAAGACACACACACACAAAAAAACTAAAATATAAGGGACTTCCCAGTTCTTAACTATAATTGGGATCTTAACTGGGAATAGTAGGCTTAGAGAAGAGAGAAGCTGGGGAAGGCAACATAAGAAGGTCTAAAAAAATAAAGTACAGAGGCCTCCCCGGTGGCGCAGCGGTTAGGCGCTGCGCTGTGGAGCTGTCGGCAGCGGTGACGCAAGTTCGACGCCCGGCCAGGGAGAATCCCACATGGCGCGGCAGACCTCTCCTGCCTCGCCGGCTGCTCCCCTCAGCAGTGTATTTCTGATCTGCCTGTTCTGCTCCCCGCTCTGGCTCTGGTGAACCCTCTCGCTGCCCCATGCCTCTGAGCCTAAACTCTGGGATCTGGTGGTCCCCCGGGTCACTGCCGTGGCATGAGACCCAACCCCCTGGGAGGCAGGAATAAACACTTGATGTAAAGAGATCCCCCAATGATGCCGATACATGACCCTTGGGAATCACTTTAATAGAGGGATACAATAAAAATGGCAGCAAGCTAATGAGGCCAATTTCTCCTGACTAGTAAAGAAATATCATGTATTCTTGCTTAGAGGAACAAACTTAAAGAATTTTTGAACATCACTGGGCTGTGGTTCAAATTCTAGCTGCCCTGCTCACTGTGCGTCCCTCTGAGTTTTGGGTTCCTATTGTAGTGTAAAGTGAATAGCAGTTACTTTACACAGTAGTGGTGAGTAGCAATGAGAGGACAGTAAAGCACCTAGCAGTGTCATTTACTGGGCAGTTCACTTAATGCAGTATGAAGGATAGAGGCTAAGAATTTGTTGAAAATATAAATAATCTTGGTTCTTTGAAACATTAAGCTCATTAACACAGAATCATGTTTATATGGGATATTTAAATGCTTTCAGATTTGCGACTCTTTGTCTCTCTCAAGGATCCTCAGGGATTATAAAGAGGTAATGGTGGCCCAAAGGGTTCAATCATTTGCCTGACATCATGTATCTACAGAAGAAACACAGAGGTAGGAATAGATCCTGCATGCCTATCTCCTGGATTACAGAAGACAGCCTAGATGTCGGGCAACCTTATCACCTACTTGTTCTGTTTCCAGTGCTCATATTTACATACCACATATTTACATACTTAGCAAATAGTTACTGAGTTCTTATTACGTACCAGTTGGATCCATGAGTGAAAAATAAAGCAAGAACTCCTCCTTTTGAGGGGTTGGAGAGGAAAGACCAACAATAAGCAGGAGACATAGTAATAAAAAAGAAATAGATAAGCCAACTTCAATAGCAGGCTGAAAGTTGTGAGCACTGTGGAAAATAGAAAAATTAGAGCAGGTTAAATGTCAGCAGAGTGGGGATCAAAGGAAGGTATGGGCTATCATTTGAAATAAGGTGCTAACAGTAGGTCTTGTGGAGAAGGTGCCATTTGAGCAAAACCTCAAAGGAACTGAGAGTCCAGCGACAGTGGCAGAAGAGAGTTCTAGACATAGGAAACAGCCAGCATAAGAATGCTAAGTTGGGAGTGAGGAATTTTGTGTGCATGTGGAACAGCTAGGTTTCCTGTGATCTGGGTGGGATAAAAGGAGGAAGGACAGATGGGAAAGTGGGTTTGTTTTTGAAAATGGCATAAAGAGGCTAGCGTGCTGTGTGTGCACCACAGTTCTTCCTCGCAAGGACCCGAGTTGTCAAAGGTGCTCTGAAACCAAGTGTGCCATTGACTGTGTACATATCTAAGCGCCTCATCAATTTGAGGAAAATCTCACCAATCCCTTTGTTTAGTAAGAGAGAAATCCAATTTTTAAAAAAGTATTTGGGACTATATTTCTCACTCTTGAAATCAGTCAGGTTGACTTTGTGTGCAGGTTGAGATTTTTAGAAAGAGTCACACACCAAATACTTATTTAGTAGCATGGATTCTGCCACCAGGCTTCTTACCTAGGTTTTAATCTTGAGACTTAATAACTTTTCCAATAAGCCTGAGCTTCCAGCTATGAGACGTTTTTCAGACTTCTCCCCAGTCATTTACATAGCATCAGATTCTAAATGTCTGATATTGTGAGAATTAGTGCTCAACTGCACTGAGCAAAGCAAATAATTAGCAGCAGCACACATGGTAAATTCATTTCAAATTCTCTCTTGCTGTCACCCTGATATAAGCAAATGATACTGGTCACACATCTCCTGATCACTGCCACAGTAACACTCATCACAAATCAACTTCCACCTGCTCACAGAGCCAAAAATAGAGCAGCTCAGAGATTTATGTGTGATAGACAAAGTAATGTCCTAGGGATTGAAAAAAACAGATCTGACGCAGAGTTTGTTCAAGAGTAACAGGAACTGAGCACCTGCAATTCCTGGACAAGTCCCTAAAAGGACTCAGAAGTCTCTGAGACCATTATTTGAACTACAGGATATATTGTATATTCACACCATACTTCACAATACTAGAATACATACCCTCTACTATACTACGTTCAGAATAAAGATCAAGTTTGGAGGGTGTTTGAAGCTAGATAGTATATGCCTTCAAAGAACAAACTCAAATTACTATTTCATAATCATTTTTAAATGATTTATTTAAACATTTATATGTTTATATTTATTAAACATTTTTATATGTGATTTTGATGCAACTGAATAAGAAAATGCTCTGTTCTTTTGAAAACCTTTCCTAGTCACAGTTATGTGACCAACACTTGCTTTAATTAGTTCATGTCACCTGCAGATAAAGAGAGGATGCTCTCTTTATGCTCAAGTAATGGTCTCAGAGACTTCTGAGTCCTTTTAGGGACTTGTCCAGGAATTGCAGGTGCTCAGTTCCTGTTACTCTTGAATGTAAACTCTGCGTCAGATCTGTGTTTTTTCCAATCCCTAGGACATTACTTTGTCTATCACACATAAATCTCTGAGCTGCTCTATTTTTGGCTCTGTGAGCAGGTGGAAGTTGATCCTATCCTATACCAGCAAAATTTCACAGAGTATGGTAGCCAGGGCAATCTGTACCTTCAAGACAATCTGTACCTTCATGGGAACTTTAAGTCTTGCATAACTGCCCATTTTTTATTTTGTGCCTTGCAAATGTACGCATGCATTTTGCTCTAGTCAAATTTCCTGTCCAACAATTGACACAGTTAGAATCTCATGTTTAATTAATGTAACATAACATTAAACATAAAAAGGCTACCCCCTCCCCAAGTTCCTAACAATAGAGTCAGGGGCATAGAGACTTTCCCTGTACTCGCTCTAAGAAGCCTCTGGTTTTCCATCAAGCTGCTGAAGCATTTGCCAAGGTGTCTATACTATTTTCTTGAACTAAGCATGTGACCAGCTGGTCTTTACTTGGGTAATTCACAAAGCAACTCCGAGTCATTTCAGTTTACAGGGAGCAACGTGTCTCTACATTTTGAAGCTCCCGAAGTAGTGATTTTGGGGCACTGCTTAGCCAAAGAGTAGGAATTGGATACATACAGTCACAAACAAAACATGATGAATAGCAGTTCAATTTTTGTGTCCCCAGTAAAGTTTAGTCACTTGTCAGATTGTTTGCTTAAGATACATTCTTAAACACAGCAAGGATGATGACATCCCGATGTCTGAAGATTTACTATGTCAAGGCATTGTGACAAAATCAATAGAGCAATTTTTCATATAATTCTTACAGTAACCTAAAATGCAAACTCACTATATATCATTCCCATTTCACAGATAAGCAAAGAGAGGCCTCATACAGCCAGGAAGTGATGTAATTCAAGGCCCAGATCCTGTGCCTGGTCTAATGCCTAGATGATTAGAATTCACACTACTCATATGGTATTCTGAGAGACTAAGACATAGGAGCACCTACTTCTATCCATTTATGTAGAAAAAGTCAACATTTCAAAATGCAAATGTGTAAACACTGTTTAGAGGCTGGATTTAGCAAAACTGTCCTGTCCTGATTTCTTTGAAAATTAGCCTTACACCTACCATATAACCCAGACATTTCACTTCTAGGCATTTTGTCCAAGAGAAATGCAAACATTTGTCCACCTTGAGAGTTGTACACAAACGTTCAAGGCCATTTTATTCATACCAGTCAATAACTGGTAACAGTCTAACAGGCATGTAGATAAATATATCCTATCTATGAAAGAAAATACTATTCAGCACGGTAAAGTAATGAACTACTGGAAGACACAACAACATGAATGAATCTCAAGAAAATTACAGTAATGAGGGAAGCCAGACACAAAAGAGTACATACCATAAGAACCCATTTATCTAAACTCTACAAAATGTGAACTAATCTATAGTGACAAATTCCATACCCATAGTTGCCTGGGATTACTGGTTGAAAGAATAATGGTCGCCCACAGAGAGGCATGAGTAACTTTTAGAGGTGATGAAAGTTCTCTATTATCTTGTTTGGGGAATGATTTCATGTGTGTATAAACAGCTGCAAAACTCCTTAATTCTCTTTTCAAACGTTTAGAATTTATTACATATAGATGATATTCAATAACTTTAAAACTATATTGGCTTATATTCCTTTATGCAAAGGAAACCATTTGTATACTGGAGTTATCATATTTTTTAAAAAACACACTAAAAATGTTTTTGAAAGCACCAATCCCCTATCTTGTAAAATATATAGTTTGAGGTATCCACAACGGTTTGTTTTTAGGATTCTAAGTTCCTCGTAGTCAAGAACAAATTCTTTTTAGCTGAAGTCCCATGTAGTTCTGAACACAGCAGTAGACACTTCAACTATTCAGAAATTTGTATATAAATGCCACTCCACTTCTGATATTTTCCTGGCTGTCCAGAGATCTTGCAAGCAGAATCTAGAGTGAGCCTGTTAGCTTGACATCAGACTCTAAAAAAACTGTCATCAAGGAAATGTTTGCATTTGTTTCCAAATATATAAAGACTATGACAAATTCAGGACTCTGGGTGACTGTCACCTGCCAACGGTAATGTTTCAGAACTTCTCTAAAATCCTCTTTATGTTCCACGGTATGTTAGATTGTGTGGGTCCTACAACAGTAATGCTCCCACTGAAAGCGATGTATAATTCTAAGCTTAACTAAAAGTTTTCTGTAAGACAAGGGATAAGGAGCAAGAAAGTGATGAAACAGAGTTAAGCCCAAAAGAGTTCAGAGACTAGTTAGAACTCTCAGCTCTCAATGTACATCCCTCTCCTTCCTGCCTCAAGGAGACTTGAGTATTAAGATTATCAGTGTTCATTCACAAACTATTTGTTACTGGATCTCAGTGAGATTAGCACAGAAACTGAGTGTGTTTAGAAGCTCATTATAGCAATTTGACACTCCTGTGATCTTACAGACTCAATTCCCATAAAACAGAGTATAGGCTAGATCCAGTGTTGTCAGACATATGAATCCAGTTATGGACAGTATAGCCATGTGACTTTAAATGTAAAGGGAAAAAAAAACACTGGTACTTCTCCAAACATGGCTTAAGAAGCATGTTTTTTTAATAGCATGGGTTTCTCAGTCAAAGTTACTTTTTCCTAAAATGATAATGTTGAGAGAAACAGGTCATTCTCTACTACCCAGACTAATCCAAGAAATTCCTAGCCTGTCTGTAGATGTTCAGATTTAGATTGTAAGGTGAATTCAATAAACTTTCTCTGTGAGAGAAAGTTTACCAAAACTTTTCACAGAGAAAGTTTATCAAAAGTACTATGTTGCGGGGGGGCAAAAAAAAAAAAAAGTACTATGTTTCCATTCTTTTTAGCATTACAGCTGTACCAGACACAAATATGGCTGTCATCACATCAAGAATCAAAATGAAGATTGTGGTAATGACTGCGTAAATAGAATTAATTTCCTTTCTTTCCTTTTTTTTTTCCCCATGCCTGTAGGAATACACTTATTCCTGAATATGCCCATTAGTTTCTGGAATAGGAAAGCAAAAGACATAGACAGGGGCCACTCTATGTGGCCCCTACTTAATTCTAATTAGGACAGAACTAAATGATGCCCAAGAAATTCTGTCTTTATTCTCATGTTTCTCACAAAGTACAGTGATATACAATAAAACACACTCAAAAAATGTTTGCTGGAAGAAGAAATGAATGAAGGATTAACAAACCAAGGATCTAGATAATCAGACCATATATACATTGCTTTGGCCCATATTTTTAGATAAAAAGAAAATAAATCATGAGTCTCGCATTAATTATTAAAAGTTTTTAAAAGATTGGGTAGTCTTATCAACTCAAAAGGAAATAAACATTCCTAAGTATTCAGGGGTGAGAAATACATTCAAAGCATATAAAACATGATTTTTGCTCATGAGGAGTTTTGTAAATGAAATAACCCCCTCCCCAACCAGAATAATTAATGGAGAAGAAGACTTGGGCCAGTCTATTATTGACATTAGTTTAAAATGTCATAAATATTTTTTATCATTTCATGACTACCCTTACTTCTGCTTTAGGTCAAATCATAATCCCAAGAACATTAAAAACTACAGATAGTAAAAACCTAAAAGAGTATGGTTAGCTTATACTATTTTTTTTAATATATATTTTTAATTGTTATTTATGTCTTTTACATTTTGTATTCCCCTTGGGTAGCCCACCACCAATTCACTATTAACTTGAATATCTGTGTCTCCCCAAATTTTATATGTTGAAACTTAATTATCAATATGATGGTATTTGAGATGGGCCCCATGGGAGGTGATCAGGTCAGAGGGTAGAGCCCTCATGAATGGGATTAGTGCTCTCATGAAAGAGACCATGGAAGCTCCCTTGTCCCGTCTATCATGGGAGGGCACAGTAATAAAATAGCTGTCTATGAACTAAGAATCAGTGAGCTACTCACCAGTTCTTAATCTTGGATTTCCCAGCCTCCAGAATTGTGAAAAATAAATTTCTATTATTCATTAGCTACCCAGTCTCTGGACTTTTATTAGAGCAGACCAACTGACTAAGACAGCCAAAGACTTTCTTTCAACATCACATATTCAAGTACTTTACCAAACAGGTCCTTAGCATCCCTAGAGCTTTAATATCTTGTTTTAGTTTGCGATATTCTTAGTATTTACTGAGACAGTAAGTCATTAGATTTGTTGCAGAACAGTCTCAATTTTTAAGTCACATAAACAAAGGTCCATTAATTTTTTTCTAGCAAATACACAATTACTTTTAGAATTGGGTATTAGAATAATAATGTTTTTCTATTGTGAAGCAATAGTGATTAGTTTTATTGATATGCATTTAAGTATGAAAGCTCAACAAAAGAATTAAAATCAATGTACTTTAAATTTCTTTATTCGAGCCTCCCTGGTGGTGCAACGGGGCAGTGCTGGGAGCTGTCAGCGGCTGCAGCGTCAGTTCAATGCCCAACCAGGGAGAATCCCACATGGCACAGCAGACGTCTCCTGCCTTGCCAGCTGCTCTCCTCAGCAGTCTATTTTGGTTGTTCTGCCTGTTTTGCTCCCCACCCTGTCTCTGGTGAACCCTCTCACTGCCCCACACCTCTGGCCTGCACCCCAGCTTGTATGCAAAAATAAAATAAATCTTAAATAAATGAATAAATAAATAAATTTCTTTATTCTCCATTTTCCAAAAAGATGTTTTTTCGTGTGTGTATGTACACACAAACACATATGAAAAAGTCACCTGTATAGACAGTTTAGTTCAAGTAAAATAATAACAATAAAATATGATTAACACACTTCTAGACCTAAGAACCTCCCAACTAGAAGATATTTTAACATTTACTTTCCTTCAGACTATTTTTAAAATGTGTTAAAGACACTTTTACCAAAATTATATCCATTCAAATTAGCTGGACAGGGAGAGAAAAAGATAAGTGACAGAATTAACATCTATTGACCAGGCACTGTAAATTTTACTTTATTTTGTTCTCCCATTATCCCTTCATGATTGGTCTTATAGATGAGAAGAGAGAAGCAGAGGAAGATTAAAGTCACACAGCTGGCAGAGATGGGGTTGGATCCAAAGTCAGGTCTGACTCCAAATTCCATGGGTTCCCAGGCTTTGAGGACACATGGTGTGTCACACCTGTCTGGCGCCCGCAGGTTGGAAAAAGTGTCAGCCTTCAAATCTCTACCCTGCCTCATCTTTCTCCCAATAATAAATGCAAGTCAAACCACTACACAAACACACACTCTGCCCACTGTGCTTTGATCAATTCTACTGTGTGGTAGTTAACTACCATACAATTTTAGTAACCAGGCTAAAAGGACACATCTATTTAACTGAATAGCCCTGAGCCCTTCAGAGTTGTGAAACTGATTTAAGAAGATCTGAATGATCTATCCAAACATGTCTTAAAGACTGAAGAAAACAATGTAATTCAGCAACAGTATAATTCAGCAGTTGTTCACAGCAGGAGTTTTGCTAAAATAGTTCACAACTGGATACACTAGAATGCCTTTCGCATTCCCACAGTTGGTATAGGACAACCAGTTCATGTGAGGATTAAAACACATTCAAACTGCACTACAAATCAGACATAATTTTATCTCTCTTACAGTCTCTCTCCCCCTCTCTCCTCTAGATCTGAGGCTCTTTCTTCTCTTTCAATTCTATTGTTCAGTTAATCTGTGCAGGCCAGAATATTCTAATTTAAATCTGAGCCTGGGACATGCTATATTTTGTTTCTAGATGCAAGAGTGTGAATGCCACAAATAACATGTACTGTGCTTGTTCTCTGTTCCTAAACAGTCTGATAAGCTCATACTGAAACCATTTCAGCAATTACAATTGACAGCTCACTACGATCCTGTTCAATCCAGTCTCCCAATCAGTCCATTATTCCTGCCAGTTTTCAGGCGGACAAGGAATTCAGACACCCGGCTCTAAATAAGAAGAGCCCTGGCAGAGCCCTGGCCAAAAAGACATACTCTGGCTAACAGACTGTCAATCAATCAGCAGCACTTAAGATTCCTCAGCCCTATCCAGCTGAAGGCCAGCTCATTTCTGAGAGGAAGGAGAACCCAATAGGTGGGGGGGGTTCATCAATTCCATTTGCAGGGATTCATCTACAACTGCATTCCACATCAAACTAGCACAAACCAGATCCACTAGAGCAGCAGCAAAGGATGTTCCTTCCCCTAATTTGCTCATTCAGCCATTAAGCAGTAACAGAACATCAACTACACTAGTCAACACTGAGATCATTACTGACTTTAAAAGGCCCTAATCTGTAGTATCTTGGTGTGATGAACATGAATATAACCCTGAAAATTTTTTATTACCTCTTGTTTTGAAAATACTTCATATAATTCATTTTCTATGTTTCACCATGTAAATTTATCCAGTGGGACTGCAACAACATCCTAAATCAGCCTAGAATGATGTAATATTGCATGGCATTGCATAATACCATCATGCACACATCATCCAGAGTGGATTGCATCATTTTCTGATGCAATGCAATACTACTGCCAGGTGGCTGCTGAAGTAAGATGACGTCAGCAGTGAACTAGATAAAGCCCTGCCGGAAAGGTTGAGCATTGAAAATATTTCAGACGTTGTGCGAGACAGTTTAAGCTACTGTTCCATAGAACTGTTGTTATTTTATCCATTTAGGCATAATACAGAACAGGAATGCCTTGAAAGTACGTGAATAGCATGGACAATTTCTGCTCTATTTGTGGGGAAGTGACATTTGCCAACCAGAAGAAAAGTAACTCAAGTGAAGAAGGCTTAGCATCATTACTTTAGATGCAAGGTTGGTGGCCAAGATAAGCCTTGGGCCCCGCATACATGCTGTGCTACATGTATAACATAGCTTTCACAGTGTTCATTGGCAAAATACTATCAATGCCATTTGCAGTCCCCATGGTATGGAGAGAGCCAAGCAACCATATAAAAGACTGTTCCTTCTGCTTGGTTCCTCCTCTTTCCAGCAGAATTAACGAAGCAAGAGAAGTCTAGAATAGTCTACCCAAACATTCCATCTGCATTGAGAACAGTCCCACATGGTGAGTGACTTCCTATTCCATAACCTCCAGAAGAATAGTGTCTTGATTCATCTGATGAGGACAAGGGTGAGCTGCCCTGTTCTTCTTCTGTTCCATCAGCATGCAGTGATCCAGATTTTCACTGTGGTGCATCATCATCCCCACAAAGACTAACACAGGAAGAACTAAATGACCTGGTTCGTGACTTGGGCTTATCCAAGAACAAGGCAGAATTGCTAGGATCAAGACTCTAACAGTGGAATCTTCTAGAAGATGTCACAATTACTTTATATCGAAAGCACCACCAGCAACCAGAGCCTTTCTTCAGAAAGGAAAGTACTCTGGCATTCTGTTACGATATTGACGGCCTCATCAATGCCTTAGAAATCACTCATGACCCACCAGAATGGAGACTATTTCTAGACTCTTCAAAACTGAGTCTTAAGGCTGTGCTTTTGCACAATGGAAACCGTCTTCCTTCTATTCCAGTAGTGCATGCTGTCCAAATGAAAGAGACATATGATAACTTAAAGCAGCTACTGAATTCCATTGAGTATAAGAAGTACAGCTGGCACGTCTGTGGTGATATGAAGCTAGTAGTCCTTTTAATGGGACTGCAGCAGGGATATACAAAATACATGTGTTTCTTATGTGAGTGGGATAGCCGAGCAAGTGAAATGCACTACTTGTGGAAGGAAGGGAATCACAGACAAAATGTAGCAGTTGGAGAGAAGAATATCCAGCACCCAGCTCTGGTCAAGGCTCACCAAATCCTGCTACCACCCCTTCCCATCAAACTAGGTTTGATGAAGAATTTCATGAAAGCCATGGACCGGACCTCACCAGTCTTCCAATACCTGCATGAAAAACTTCCTCGACTCAGCGAAGCAAAGATTAAAGAGGGAGTTTTGTGGGTCCTCGGATTCGAGAGCTCTTCAAAGATGACCAGTTCAACAACTTGCTGCAGGGTGATGCAAAATAAGCAGGGAATGCTTTTCGCCTAGTGTCTACAAACTTTCTTGGGAATGTTAGGGCAGAAAACTACAAGGAACTAGTAGAAGACATGCTGATGCACTATCAGAAACTTGGCTGCAATATGTCTCTAAAGATCCACTTCCTTCATTCCCATCTGGATTTCTTCCCTGAAAACTGTGGTATGGTTAGTGATGAACATGGTGAACATTTTCATCAAGATATCGCATCAATGGAACAAAGATAGCAGGGAAAATGGTCCACTGCAATGCTGGCTGACTGCTGCTGGACACTCCCCAGAGATGCTCCTGAACAGCTGTATAAGAGACAAGCGAGGAAATCTAAGAAGTAGTCCATGACTTGATTTTTTTACAGGTATTAACCATAGGCCTATTACTATTGGCATGCATTTTGTGATGTAAACATCAATTTATTGCAGATTACAAAAAAAAAACCTAGAGCCAAAATTAGAATTTGACTGTCATATTTGTGTTGAGCACATGCAAATTGATAGGAAATGACTAATTTTATTTCAGTAACATGACTTTTGTAAAAATTTGTTGACCAGTGGCTAACAAAGAAACCATGCGCTGTAGAGAACTCGGAAGTCAAACAGCTCTAAGGCCAATTCCTGACTCCATTACACAAAGCCAGTTTCTCCTTCTATAAATAGGGGATAACATATACCATTTCACAGACCTCCTGTGAAGATAAAATGAGATAGTGCATTGTTTAAGATGACCTTTGATCTCATAGGAGATAAAATTAAAAAATACCTATTCACTCCTTCCTTCTCCCCTTACCAGAACCACAGGTTTTTCTATTTTCTTAAATCATATAGGGCATTAAGGAAGAAGCACCATGGTTGTTTCCTTTTTATTTGTCAGTAAAATATTTACTGAACTATAACATACATACAGGAAAGAGTATAAATCATACAGATGGAGTAAACCGAATTTTCATAGTGACACATCTATGTAACCCAGATCAAGAAAGAATATATCCGATGTTCCAGAAGCCCATGTATGCCCAATTCCAGTCGCTTCTCCCCTAACAATAACCTCTTTCCTGAATTCCAATACCATAGATTACTTCTGCCTTCTTTTGAATCAGGTAACATTTTAAGAATATCAATAAACACAAATGGGAAATGAAAATACGAGACTGCTACATTTCTAGTTAATGGTCTATGTCAAAGGGTTAATAAATTATAAAGATGGATACACTGACAGCAATGAAAAAAATAAAGGTAATAGTTGTTGCTAAGACTGCGTTGGACTTTCTCATTTTTCTTATTCTCTATCTAAACATTATAGAACAAAGTTGCAAAAATATAACCATATAGTGCTCCCTATCATTCTTGAAGATATGGGAATGAGAGTTCATGTAGCTTACACTCACTGAGAGGTTGTACAGCAAGCTAGGACTAGACAAGAAATGCTGAGCTGTCTATTTCATTCAAACACTCCACTATAAAATGTATCATTGTCACTGACATAGCATTATGTACTGATTTACCAAGAAACTTCTCACAAAGATGCACACCATCACTAGTTGTTGGGGAAATGCAAAACAAAGGCCCAATGACCTCTAAGGTATATGTGGTATGGTAACATACATCTGAAGAGGTGTGACTCACATACAGTGTTGTAAACCATTATTATCACCTCAATAAAAATGCTTTAAAATGTAAAAACCATAATGATATATTACTTCAACATCTACCAGAATGGCTACAATAAAAGTGGGAAATAACTAATGCTGGTGAGGATGTAGAGAAAATGGAACACTTGTGCACCACTGCTAAGAATGTAAAATGGTGCAGCTGTTACCGAAAACAATATGGTAGTATCTAAAAGAAGTAACATAGAATTAATATATTACCCAGCAACTCCATTCCTAGATATATATTCAAAAGAACTGAACACAACTACTCAATAAATACCTGTACACATATGTTCATAGTCGCACTCATCACAATAGCCAAAAGGTGGAAATGAATCAAATGTCTATCAAAAGATGAATGAATAAATAAAATGTGGTATAGAAATACAGTGGGATAGTATTCAGTCATTAAAAGGAATAAAGTGTTGATATATACTAAGTGTGGATGAACCTCCAAAAAGGTGTTAGGTGAAAGAGGTCAAAATACCACATACTGTATAACTTCATTTATATGAACTATCTCGACTAGGCAAATCCTTAAGGACAGAAAGCAGATTAGTGGTTGCCAGGAGTTTCGGGAGGCAAAGGGAGGAATTTACTCTTGGTTGGTGCAGGGCTTTATTTTGGGGTGATGAAGTTTAGAAACTTGGTATCG
>PVIJ01016157.1:0-33726 GCA_004024925.1 Scalopus aquaticus
AGCAAAAGAGACATTAACCAAAACTAACAGACACCCTACCAACTGGGAAAAGATCTTTGCACACAATACATCTGATAAAGGACTGATAACAAAAATTTACAAGGAACTCACACAACTCAACAAAAACAAAGCCAATAACCCAGTCAAAAAATGGGCAGAAGAGTTAAAAAGGCACTTCTCCAAAGAAGAAAAGCAAATGGCCAACCATGAAAAAATGCTCAACATCACTTATAATCAAGGAAATGCAAATCAAAACCACTATGAGATACCACCTCACACCTGTGAGGATGGCACACATTAAAAATACAGGCAACAACAAACGCTGGAAAGGATGTGGAGAAAAAGGAACTCTTCTACACTGCTGGTGGGAATGTGAACTGGTCCAACCACTATGTATTTTCTTATTTTCATTGGAAAATATAACTAGTAACTGACAAAGAATTTGCCAAGCATTTCATTTCCTTGGGTAGAAAACTAAATTTATAAATTCTTATGCTATATTTGCCTTTGAAATATTTTTTTTTACATTTTTAAAGCTAGGTCCTGTATAGATCTTCAAAATATGTAGCCTATTTGCTACTCTTTTAAGACCAGATAAAAAGACTTTTGGTTGACTAACAAGTGAAACAACACTACTGAAAATCTGAAGATGAAAACTCAGACATAAAATACTTCTGTAATTGGGTACTGGTGTCCATAATAGTAATAGAAAAAGAAAAAAAACTATTTACAATTTAGTCACTAGTTTTTGCTAAATTTATTTTTCACTAGCGTGACCTGAATCAACTATTCATGGGTGTTTATTTAGTAACTAACACAAGACTAGTCTTACACGTTTACTTAATTGCAATGGTTGACAAATTAGGGATCATGAAAATACATTAATATAAAATGTATGGAATTGTGGTGCTTGAAAAACATATTCAAAGAAAATCAGAAGCTTAAACTTCAGTATCCCTTTCAAACAGTATGCAGTGAATGGGAGAAATTTTGAAGTACCTTTTAGCAACTTTAGAAAGTCTCTCTTGAACATAAAAAACTAATGGTGTGATTTTTCTTCAATATGAAAGAAAAATTGACTTGCTTTCTAGATTGAAAGGAAACAAGAAGTTACAAAAGAGCATTAAGAACTATATCCATATATATCTTATATGAAATTTGCTATCTATAAAGTCTGGATACAGACTTTTTTAAAGTAATAAATGTTGATCAAGAACAAACTAAAAAGCAATAACTTCAGCATGTGGGCAGATTCCTAGGATGGGTTTAGATTAGACATATGAGAATTTGCTACCACACAGTTGTTGAAAATAATTCCATCTATATAATATAAAACTTTTGTATAAAAAGTGAAAAATTCAACCCAAACACATGAATGGTTCATCTACTCAATGTCTAATAACTGAATGCTTCCAAATTCATCCCATCAAAAATTCAACCATCTTCATGAGTCTAGTATATTCAGTCATCTACTTGAGTCCAGCATATTCAACCATCTGCATGAGTCCAGTACATTGCTCCACCGTACTGTTAATATTTCCTAAGTAATTTTTAATAAATTTCACTTCAAATAAAAAGACTACAATCTTGTGTCTACTATTGACACTGGATAATTAGAACAATACCCATCCTTATAAAGACAATTGGCAAATATAGAAAAAAAATGATCAAGACATAGATAGCAGATCAATTTAGAAAATCAAACCTTAAAACTAGAGCTCAGGAAAGTCAAAAGTCTTGATTTAGGGATCCCAATATGTCAAATATATAAGTCCTCTCTCTTTCTCTGTTGGTTCTAAACTGAGAGGTAAACAGAACAGAATGCAAATCAAAATTCACTTTTATTACTGTCACAAATAATTGGAAAATGTGGGTTAGAATTGAAAACAAAATAACATGCCAGTGCTCTCTGCCCCAGCCTAAGGTTAAAATTTGAGAAAGTTACTCAAGTATAAGTTGGCATATACAGGATAGAAAGAGAAGGGGAGAGTCCCCAGTAACAGTAAGCAATACTCAAACAAGAAACACGGACCAATGATTGTTCACCACTTACCGAGAATCTCCTTTCTGCCCCATGGGATAAAAGGTCAAGAGAGTTCCTCTAGAGGAGTCCTTTCACATAGAAACCTGAGAAGTTGAGAAGTATTTCCCCTTAGTAACTGTTTGTTCTATCAATCCACTTGGGTTTAATTATCAAGGCTATGGTCAATGTAGTTATTCCTTTCTGAGGGGAGATAAGTGATCTAGTGTGGAACTCTGTACCACCTATGTGAGCTCTCTCCCCCAATACTAGCTCTGGCTGTTTTATGGGTCCTGCTGGTAACACTGGTGTATGACATTGAATTTGCCCCCTACAGGGTACTAAAAATGGTCACCAATCAAATTAACTCTAAAGTCCAAATTTCTCATTCCCAGTTATGTATGGATGTTATCCAACACAGGTTTTCAAAGGTTTTGCAAAAGAGATTAAATAACAACATCAAGATACACCATTTTAAAATGTCAACACATACATATAGGAGCCATAAATTTGAATTCAAATCATTCTGCATTGTAGATTTCCCAAGTACATTAAAGTTCCAAAATTAAATTTCCATACAAGTTTCCATACAGGATTTAAAGTCCAAAGTAATTCGATTCAAAATCAAATTTCCTTGTTTCTGTAAGTTAAATGTCCTAAGTCATTATACTATAAAATAAAATTTTCTTGTCTTTGTAAGCAAAAGTTCAAAGAAACTACAATCCAGACTTTTCAAGTTAAAGTCCTATAACCATTTCAAAAGTTTTTTTTTTCTTTCTCAGTTTCAAACAAAGGTATCTTATTGCGAACCTGAGTATACTTGGTTTTCATCTATAACTGCTGTCTAGTTATCCTCCTACAGAGTGTATGTGGCTCCTCAGGATCTCAGAATTAAAATCAGTTTTTCATCCATCCCACTTTTTTTTCTCTTCTTTTTCTGCCCATCCGTCCCACTTTTTAAAAAATCCAAAAAGTTGGTAGACACACAAGATTTATGTTCTACACCCAACATCCACTAAACTTAGAAAACAAAGCAGACTCTGCCCTCTTAGAGCAGGTTAGTCAGGCAGAGCTCTGACTCCTCTAATGTTGTAAAATCAAGCACAGACACTCACAGCACCTGAGAATAGGAAAATGGAGAACTTCTTGTTTCAGCCTAGGTATGACAAACTTTCCGATAAAAAACTTACTGAAAGCTGAAAAAATTGATTGAAGAGAAAGTGCTACAAGGAGATTATGACAATGCCACACTTTCCTTTTTGGGGAGAAACACATACTTATGTATGTTACCTCCCCCTCATGACATCGCTGCCTTTCTTGCAAACTATTGAAATCTGCAAAATCAGTAGCCAGACCTACCAGGTCATATTTGTGACATGTTCCTTTCCATCTGCCATTGTAAGACTACTTAATATAATACATAGTTCCCCTTTGATTTTGATGTTTCTGGACCCTGAGTACTGTATTTAGAGCAGGCTCTTTCAGGTAGCACAGCTTTTACATCTTTCAAAAAGACGGTTTCAGTTCTATACCATTCTGTACCCACGATCCTTTCTAATGGAAGTTCCTAGACCTTTAAGACATGTCTCTTCAGGGAAGTTCTCCTTCTTGCTACATTTTCTTCAGCCAGAAAATCAGCCTCAGATTTCAGAACTGAAATTTCTAAATCTAGTGCTTCTCAAGGTCTTCTGCGAATCTACAACACTGCAATATGATCCTCAAAGCAATGCCCTCTTTCAAGTTCAAATGTTTTCTAAACTGTGAATAGTGTTTTTTGGGTTTTTTACCATATATTTTCGGCAGTAATGGGATACAGCAACAGCATTTTCTTGTCATCTTTTAGGTAGATTCTCTTCCTCCTTCGATGATCCCAATCTCTACCACCTGTGTTCCTGGATCCAAGAGCCCATTTTCTCTCACCTCACCCTTTCTTTTTCATCTAACCATTCTTTTTTTACATTTTGTGTTAGGGTAGGTTCTCCCAGAAAATCTTGAGCCAAGAATTGGAGTGTTTTATGGATCAAGTGCACCCCCAGAGAGAGGATAAGGAAAACAGGATGGGGGAGGGGGGTCGGGGAGGGAAAAAAGCTAAGAAAAGGGGCAGCCAGAGAGCTGGGCAGCAGGTTCTGTAAGCCCCAGCACTATCCAGTTCTCCCTCCAGGTAAGATAGCCCCAGGGCAATTCTCTGAAGAAGGTGGTGACTGTGCCCAGAATCCTATTTAGAACAACTTGCAGGTTATGCTTTTCACTTTAATGTTTTGACTGAAAAACCAGGTAAAAGCAGCAAATTTTGTTCAGCATCCTAATAATTTAAAAGTCCATTCACAGAAAGGCTTTTTTGCCTTTAGTTGAAACTTTACTTCCACTTTGATTGCCTACAAAAATATAGCACTTGCTAAGGGACCTGGAACAAGAGTTAACTAATAGCTACACCATTAAGAAGCAACCACCTTCCCTTTTTCCTTAAAGATTCTACCCCAGCATCTGGGACAGGTACCAGACAGATTTAATTCCCTTTCACCAGCATAAATTCTTGCTTGATTTCTGACTTCTTGAAATCTCCCTATCCTGCTTTTAAACTCCACTATGTCTTCAATATGTATTTTTATGGGTATAATGCATGTGTTGAAATATTCTACCCACTATTTCTGGGTAGCAATCATGATCAAGTGCTATATGGATCAAAAATACAATTAGTGCTATAAAATCTGATATATATAATATAGTACATGATACTAAAGTAGTAAAAGGACTGTGAAACCAGGAAGGTACATTACCAACTGATCAGCAATAACTTCTGAGCACAGAAAAGTAGGAAGCATCCACAGAAGTAGGAAACATGAGAGAATGATTGAGGTAGTGAATATTCTCCAGCCAAGGTGAAAGATTAGATAAACAGACAAATTTTCACAAAGAATTTGTGTGGACACCACAAATAAGGATATGTTTCATTTCACTGAACTTCAGGAGGGACTGCAAACATTCTACATTCCTTTATTTTTTCTTTGTAAAATTACAAGTCATGGTTATTTCCCAGATTGATTCTGGATTTTGCAATCCCCTATAAAGGGTAATAACTATTGGAAAGACGGATTCAGGCTTTTTACTCTCCTCCTAATCCCTTCCACATAATAGAAGGATGTTAATTTTGAGTATCTGATGGGTTTTACAGAGTTTGTCACTTCCCAGCCCTGCTCTTTCAGGTACATTTTGTGATTAAAATACTTGGTTATTTGTTGCTGTCCTCTTAATACTATTACCAGTTCCCATTGCTCATTTACCAGTTCCCATTGCTCACCAGGTCTTAAATAGAAAAAATCTGCTTTCTATTCATCAAGAGTTTTGACACATCTCACATCACTGTTCTTAATGAGAAGCCTCTACTTTCAGGGACCATACATTCACTGCTGTTTTCTACAAGCTCTGTTTATTTCCTAGAAGAATAGGATTGTCCTAAAAGCATTTTAAATACAATCTCTAGTTTGAGGTGAAGGAAATGTATGAAAATGTGACATTTATTGATTAAACTCAGATTCTCAGAGACAGAACTACCAATTTCTCATCTTCCTATTCAGCAAGACCAATTTATGGATCTTTAAAAAATACAGTAGGACTTCTTTTACATTATTGAATTTTCATTGCAAATAACAAGATTAAAAGTAAAGTTTCAGTATGCAATGGGCAAGCAGCACATCAGGCTAGAAACAGACTTTATTCCCAACCAGTGAAATTATAAAAGGAATATAACCACTACTGTAATTTATTTTGCAAACTCTTGTCATGCCATATAAGAATTTTTATCAGATGGCTAACAAATAACAGATTTACTACAGATAATTTTAAACTAAATGTGTAAATATATTCAAATTTCACTTTCAATATATTAACGATAGTCAGTGTGAACATTCACAATGCTTCATGACTCTAGCTTATAGGTCTGCTCTGGGCATGGATTAGACATCCTATTTTTGGCGTAAAAGCAAACTCTTTGCACATGAATGATATTTTTATGGACTCCATCCCCATCTGTAAGCTGAAGACATCTATGTAGCCCAGGACAACTCCCAGCATGCCATGACACTGGCTGCCTGATGGGGTGTTGCTGGGAGCTAGGGGTGGAATTAAGCAGCCACACTTGGGTTTATTACTGAACACATGTGTTCTTGGGCTTTGTTGCTTTTGTGGCTTTTCACTTGTACTCTGGTATCTCAGCTCAGATGACATTACAAGTAGGACTTGTCAAAAATTAAACTTCTCTTTCTCCCTCTTGCTCTTTCTCACTCTCTCTCTCTCTCTATTTCCCCCCCCTCTCCCGACTCACTCTTTCCTCTCTCTCTTCTCATTCCCCTTGTGAATAAAACTTTTTTTTCCTCTCTGCATTTTGGTTTTGTCCTGAATTCTTAAGTGTGGGTGAGGATTTAGAACCAGGTCACCCTGTTTTCTCCTGGAGCAACCCTGCAACAATACGATTCAATATATACCAATTTAGGGCCTCCCTGGTTGTGCAATGGGTTATGTCACAGCACTATAAAGCTATCAGCAGCCATTGCAGCATGAGTTCGATCCCCAGCCAGGGAGCTTCCCACATGGCACAGCAGACCTCTCCTGACTCGCCTGCTGCTCCCCTCAGCAGTGCAATTCAGTCGATCTGCCTGTTCTGCTCCCCACTCTGTCTCTGGTGAATCCTCTCACCCCCCCCACACACACACACACCTCTGGCCTACATCCCAGCTTGTATGCATAAATAAATATTTAAAAAATAAATAGCGCCTCCCTGGTGGCGCAGCGGTTAAGCGCTGCGCTGTGGAGCTGTCAGCAGCAGCGATGCAAGTTCGATGCCCAGCCGGGGAGAATCCCACATGGTGCAACAGACCTCTCCTGCCTCGTCCAGCGCTCCCCTCAGCAGTGTATTTCTGATCTGCCTATTCTGCTCCCCACTCTGTCTCTGGTGAAGTCTCTCGCCACTCCACACCTCTGGCCTGTACCCCAGCTGTATGTATAAATAAATAAATCTTTAAAAATAAATAAATAAATAATAAAAATAAAAATAAATAAATATTTACCAATTTAAAGTTAAATGATAAATTCCCATCTAATCTATAATTTCTACAAATGTCTACTGGATCAACACTAGGAAATTTTCAGTTATAAACTTTATAAGGTAAAAACTCAAATAACTAGCATAGTCAATGGTATGTGAAAATACACTCACTACCATCTTTTAGGATGAGTCCTTGGTTATTCTCTAAGTAATGTTGATAAACACCACCCCAAACTATCCAAAACACTCCTAACCTATCAAATCTGCTTACAATTCTTCCTATAGACAAACCTACTTACCACAAGTAACCAACAGATTTGCTCACTTTACTTTCCTTTCCAAAAACATTCAATAGTTCTCCTTTGAGTTCATAAATTCCCTTTTACCTCTAATCTTTTCATGTAGAGATTATACCCCACTGGGCTAATTCTCTGCTCTCCTGGATTCTTACAGAAGTAGTTCAAAATGCACAGTTCCTAGATTCTTCATTTTGTTTATTCCATATGATGCCTTCCTAAATATTGTTTTCCCCGAGTCTCCCCTGTGCCTTTGTGCTTTTGCTGGATTCCCTATTTGGAATGTCATTTTCTGGTCCACATTTGCCTTTTGAACAGCTTGGGCTAAGACATGGGCCAAGGAACAAGAGGTACACAGGGGGCAGGGGCTGTCAAATAACTCAATTTGAGATTAAAAAAAAAAAAAGGTGCTTGTAATGCTGGAATGGCAAGAGGGTTTGGAATGTGAGGAGCCTTGACAGCATTTTATGGACTGTGATCAAAAACTGAGAATCATGGAAGATGTTTAAGCAAAGGAGTTATGTGACCAGATATGTGCTTCAAAACAGTCATTTGGCAACATCTGGCAAATAAGAATAGTGTTGGGAAAACCATTTAGGGAGATTATTTACAATAGAGGAGGAAATAGGGAATTCAGAACCAAGAAGTGGCAGTAAGGATGAAGGGAAGGGTGGAATCCAGAAATACCTGGCAACTGGGATCACTGACACTCACTAGCAAATTTCTGAGCTGTGAGGCTAGAACTGAAGAATGGCAGGTCAAGTGGACAGCAAATTCCTGTTTAGAATTGGAAAGTATACACAATACACAATGGAATACTATTCAGCAACATGGATGGAATTAGAGAGGATCACACTCAGTGAAATAAGCCAGAAAGAAAGAGAAAACCACCGAATGGTTTCACTTATAACAGGACTATAAGGAAACCAAATAGGAGAGAGACATTCAGCAGGTGCAGGGGATGGGGGGGAATAGGAGAGGATAAGGGCCCAAAATGGAGTAGAAAAGGACACAAGGGACCACGGAGATGGATCACGGGTGAATTGGTGGTGGGTTACCCAAGGGGAATACAAAATGTAAAAGATATAAATAACAATAAAAATATATATAAAAAAATAAAGAAAGAAAGAATTGGAAAGAATACATGTATATTACACGTATATTTAAAGAGCTATACTGGGTGAGCAGTGGAATAAGAAGAATTAAAGAATATGGAGGAAATATAAAATAAAATGAAGCAAGAGACATTTTACACAGTTGATGATAATGAACAGAAATGTGGAATGTGATTATACACTTAACTCTCTGAGTTCTGAGGTTAAAAGGGAAAGAAACACTAAAATTATTTTGCAACTGTTGAGTAGGAAATGAATAAGCCAGGTGCACATATGAAGAAGTAATAATTTTCCCTGTGAGACATTTTGGAAACACTTTGGAAAGCTAAAACATATTGACTTTTCTCACAAAGCTATTTATGGGATTCTGGATCAAAAACTCACACCTCAGCACATTCATTTAAAGTACTGTGATACCTCTTATTGTCACTTTTGGTCCTAACATAGTTATGTATCTTCAGAGCTAAATTTAGAGGATATAATTTCTACATTTAACAATCTGCACATTCCCAATTAAATGCATATTTGAGGAAAGTTTTTCTTGCCCAAATTAATCTGTTTATATGTGAAAAAGGTCTTTTCAGAATGCCTCCCTCCACTGTGTCATTCATTCAATATTTCCCCAGGGACATCTTTTATAAAGGTAGACTACTCAGTCTGCCACCAATATACTCCAATAAAACTGGGCACCTCTTCTTAGCATTTGACACAGATGTCATTTACTTTCATTTTATTGTATTTGATTAATACTATGAATCTACAAGCTTCAGACAAGCAAGAACCATGTTAGTTCTGTTTGTTATTTTATTCTCCAGTGTCTAGAATGGTGCTCAGTACATAGGCTTTCAATAAAGAGTTGTAGGATAAATGGATAAAATACAGGATTAATTGGGGGGGGTTAAATGATTTAATCTAGGCCTTTGTTAACTGTTGCTTTCTTTTCCCTAACAGAAAATACTGGACCCTATCAAATAGGACCGCCAATCCTGATAGAAGCATTATTCATTGATACCCATCAGAGAATACTAGCTCTCCACAAAGGCAAGCAAGAGAAAATTGATTATTTAAGTTTAAAATACATTAGGCTGTCATGTTTTCACATGTCATGTTTTGCCCAAAGGTCCGTAGTGTGGAATTTTCATAAAGAAAAATGAGGAAGTAGATGTAATAGAATAAATAGTGGCACAGAAACTCAAACTTTTCATATTTGGTAGGTTTTATCGAAGCCTAAGGTTAAGTAGAGAGGTGGAGGATAAATCTATAAGTTACATTGAAATCAATTTGGAGAGAACCTTGAAGGCCACAAATAAAGTTTTTAATCAGAATATGCTGGCGGGAGAGATGGGGAGGGCACTGAAGATTTTTAATATAAAAGTTAGAGCAATTATAAGTGAGCTTTCAAAGACTGATTACGGGAGCAATATAAAGGAATGGCTAAGAATCACAGGGAGGAAAACCTGTTAGAACTTACTGATACAATTCATATCAAAGGTAATTAGGACCTGAAGTAAAGTAGTCACCAAGACAAAGAAACAGGTTTTATTATTCTGAATGTTGGAGTCATTAACTGCCATGCTGATTAGGGTGGCAGAAAAGGTTCAGAGTGCTGAGTAATGAATTCAGTGTTGTTGATAAGCCTCTGGGTAGTTTATGTGAAAGAGGTCTAGCAGTTAGAAATGAAAGCCAGAGCCCTGAAAGTTTAACCAGAAGATGAAAATGGAGAAATCATGGATGTAGATGAGATCAAGGAAAGTAGCACATAAAATAAGAAAAAGAAGATTAAGAAGAGAATGTTGAAGGAAACCTACACTTAAGAGTGAAAAGAAGAAGAGAAAGTCATAGTACGACCTATAGAAAAAGGAGAACTGTCACAGAGGGGTGCTCAAAAAGCAGAATGACTACTAAATGTGACTAAAGGCAGAAAGACGGATGAGCAATGCCATTGGGTTTGTGAATAGGAATTTGATGAACTGATTTTGCTAAAGGTGACATAAACTGAACAATGCTACCCCCCTCCCCACCAACAAAGACTCCAGCTGTGATTAAGAATTTTTAGACGAATTGATTCTTTTGGATTATTTGGGTGGGCTTTAAATGCAATTTCAAGTATCTTTACAGAAGGGAGATGGAAGGAAATATGACATGGAAGAGAAAAGGCAAATGTGATGACCTCAACAGAGAGATATATTTAAAGACGCTATCCTGTGGGATTTGAAGATGAAGAAGGGTCCATGAGCCAATGAATACAGAGGGCCATTAAAAGTTGGAAAAGTCAAGGTATATAGTTGTAGAGGCTGGAAAAGGCAAGGAAGTGGATTCTTTCCTCGAGTCTCCAGAATGAGTGTGGTCCTTCTCGTACCTTGGTTTCAGTCCAGTGAAACTGGTTTTGAAATGCCAGCCTCAAGAACTGTAAGGGAATAAATTTGTATTGTTTTAAGCCAATAATTTAATGATGATTTGTGATAATAGGCATAGCAAATTAATATAAAAATGAAGGTTAGAAAAGTAAAGGTAAAATATTAAGAAGTGATGGTGGCAGTTTATTCATGATCTCACAAATTATGCAATTAAAGAAATCAGAGAGTTGATATAAATTGAAGAGCTATCAGATTCATGTGTGTGTGTGTGTGTGTGTGTGTGTGTGTGTGTGTGCGTGTTTTAAATTTTAAGACATTGGAGTATGTGTGTTCATAGACAGAAGAATCAGTAGAAAGTAGAAACTGAAGCTGCAAGAGTAATTATAGTATGTTTGATGATCCAAGTCTTATTTTTAAATAAATATTTTATTTATCTACTTTTGTATTCATATCTTTTACATTATTGTGTGTTCCCCACAGGTTACCCATCACCTGTTAACCCGTGAAGCCATCAGATGGTCCAAGTCTTATAGGAAGGTTGAGGGACTGGTAAGGGACTAGATTTTTTTTTAAATGTAGGAGACCTTCATGATGTAGGAATACACAATACACATGGTTTACCTTAGTACTCATTAGTATATGCTCAAAAATGTTTTCAACTAAATTGATTTTAAGGTTAGCCTAAGCCAAACAAAAATTGAAAGTTAGATCTGCCACATTAAAAATAATACAAAATATCTCATTGCTTTTAAAATATTCCATAATTATAGGTTGACAATATTATTATCCATCACAAGTGTCAGTATTACAGACTTAACAATACTTTTAAATGAGTAAAGAATAATAAAATCCAGAAAAATATTGATTATAGTGATTAGAAAGAATAAAATGGATTAGAATTATCATTTGAGTTTTAAGAGCTTCACAAATTAGAATTCATAACCACTCTGTCTCAGAAGTACTCTTTTTTTCAGGCAATCATTTAAAGAATCATCCTGAATAGTAAGGAGTATGTAAGAATTTTTAAGGAATAATCATGATTGAGACTCCAGTTTTCATTAGGAAAAACTGCCCCAAAGACATGTAAAGTCACTAAATCAGAAGATCCCATCTTTCCAATCTAACACTTTCCTAAAGTTTCAGACAATTCTAACAAGCTCTTTATCAAAGAATACAACACAACATAATAAAGACCATATATGAAAAACTCACAACTAACACTATACTCAACAGTGAAAACTGAAAGTTTTTTTCCTAAGAATAGAAACAAGACAAGAAAGTCCACTCTTACCACTATTATTCAATAAAGTTTTGGAAGTCCTAGCAAGAGCAATTAGACAAGAAGAAGACATAAAAGAGAACAAAATTGGAAAGGAAGAAATATAAGTATCACCATTTGTGAATGATATGATAATATACATAGAAAATCCTAAAGGTACAATAACAAAGAGTCAACATTCTGATTAGCAAATGAGCAGAAGAAATTAATAAACATTTTTGCAAGACATAGAGATGTCACAAGTACATGAAAAGATACTCAACATCATCAAGCATTAAGGAAATTCTAATCAAAATCACAGTGAGCTATCACCTCACATCATTTGAATGACTATCATTAAGCAGTGTTGACAATAATGTAGAGAAAAAAAACCCTTGTACAAAGTTGGGGTGAATCATAGTACAACCACTATGGAAACCAGTATGGAGATTGTTCTAAAAACCAAAATTATAACTGCCATATGATCTAGCAATTTCAGTTCTGAGTCTTTATTTTAAAAATAAAATAAAACACTAACTCAATGATACCTGACCCCTATATTTATTACAGCATTAATTACAATAGTGAGATATGTAAACCCCTAAGTGTTCATTGATAAATGGATGGATTGAAAATATGGATGTATGGATGGATGGATGGATGTAGGTGTGGATGGATGGGTGGATGGATGTAGGAATATTATTCAGCCATAAAAATGAAATTTTGCCTTTTGCAATAACATGGATAAAACAAAATTTTTATGCTAAGTGAAATAAGTCATATAGAGAAAGACAACATATGATCTCACTTCTATGTGGAATCTTAAAAAAAAAATGAGTTCCTAAATATAGAGAACAGAAAAGTGATTGCCAGAGGCAGAGGGGTGGGATAGTGGGTGCAGTGAGTAAAATGGGCCAAGGCGGTCAAAAGTTACTAACTTCCACTTATAAAGTAACTAAGTCATGGGATGTAATGTATAGTACATTACCATAGTTAGTAATACTGTGTTATTATCTGAAAATTGATGAGAATAGATTGCAAAAGTTATCACAAGAAAAATATTGGAACTATATATGATGATGGATGATAACTAAATTTATTGTGATATTTCATAACATGCACAAATATCAAGTCATTATGTTCTGTAACTGAAACTAATACAATGGTATATAATGCTCAATAACAATAAAAAATATGCACCTTGAATGTTAATTATTTATGTGTAATCCCTAGACCTACCAATAAAAAAATTATACAAAATGATATAGTAAAAAAATCAAATACGTAAATTTAAACAGAATACTAAAGCAATTCAAATAACCCAAGGAAACCAGAAGAGAGAAAGGGAACAACCTGAAATCTCCAAGGCAATTAGTATAAATAACAAAATGGAGAACTAGAATCCAAACATTTAATAATAATTGCACTAAATGCAAATAGTTTAAGCACACTAGTTAAAAGACATATTTGTCAGCATGAATGTAAAACAATGACTCAAATCTAGACTGTTCAGAGTAAACTCACTTCAAACATAATGATATAGGCAGATTGCAAACCATAATCAATAGAAATCAATATCAAATAAACTTCATAGCAAAATGTTTATATACATATTTCCAAAGAAAACTACTTTTGATAAAGGATCAGTTCATGGGCCTCTCTGGTGGCACAACGGGTTAAGCGCACCACCATGAAGCTATCCAGAGACACTGCAGCATGAGTTCCATCCCAGGTCAGGGAGATTCCCACATGGCGCAGCAGACCTCTCCTGCCTCGCCTGCTGCTCCCCTCAGCAGTGTATTTCAGTCGATCTGCCCATTCTGCTCCCCACTCTGTCTCTGGTGAATCCTCTCACCACCACCCACTTCTGGCCTACACCCCAGCTTGTATGCATAAATAAATAAATCTTTAAAAAAAAGAAAAAAGGGTCAGTTCATGAGAGGGGCACAGCAACTCTCAGTGTTTATCATCTTATCACCAGAGTTTCATAATATAAGAAACAGTTAAAAAGAGATACAAGTAAATTCATGATTATAATTAGAGAATTTGACTTTCCTTTCTCAGTAAAATAGACCTTATAGACTGAAATTCAGTAAGGATTTAGAGACACTGAACAATACCATTAACCAACTGAATATAGTAGACAGTAATAGGACATTATATCTAACCACAACACAGTCTTTCCTTGTGTACTTATAGAACTTTCACTAAGGCATAGCCTGGACATTAAACAAATTGTAGCACATTTAAAATAAGTGAATTTATGGACAGTATATTCTCAGATGATAAAATCATACTTAAAAAAAACAGAAAGACAATGGAAAAGGCTACAGACACTTAGAAATTAAAAAGCAAGCACTTCTAAATAATACAGTCCAAAAAGAACTTGCAGGGGATATTTAAGATATTTTGTGTTGAACAAAAATGAAAAAAGTATAAAATCTATGTGATGCAGCAAGTATTTTTCACAGGTATTTTTAAACATTTATATACGTAAAGAGTAAAGAAGAAAAGTCTCAAGCCAATAATCAAAATTTCTACCTCGAGTAACAAAAAAGGGAAAAAAATAAAATCAAGTGAAAGGAAATAAAGAACATAATGAAATTAAAAACAGGAAAGCAATAGAAAAAAATATCAGTGAAACAAAATCTGGTTATTTGAAAAGGTTAAGAAGATTGATGACCCGCTAGGAAGAATTAGTGTAAAAATAAGAATTACCAATATCAGAAATGAAAGTGAAAATCAAAAGAAAATGACTACCGTACACAGATATGTAATTTCCTGCCTCATTTGCTTAATGAACATCAAAATAATTTTTAGTCTTCCCATAAATTTCGTCAAGTTAAACAACAAAAACTCAAATATTAAAGGCACTGATTTCCATAATCTATGGTTATAGGTGCTTAATGGAATTTGTGTCGATATTTTTCATGCCAGAAACTTCACGCAGGATTTTGCCTGGAATTTTAAATAAAATCATTGTCAAAGTTCTAATCACTAGAATAACTTGCTTTGGCTATTTCAGGTCTTCACAAAGACATGAAGAAAGTTATGAAATTATTTAAAATATTCTCAAAGCTTCTTTAAAAATGCCTCTCTCTCATTGACTTACTTGATTTAACAAATTACCAACACTGAAATAATTTGTTTGGGTTAAAATATTTTCTTTGTAATACTCCTATTGATTTATATGTTACCCGGGAAGTCTCATAATAATACCTCTTTTCTTTCAAATATCTAAAGATCAGTACTCCAAGAAAATGACACTGAAAAAAATAACTATAAATCAGGCAATGCAAAGTACCACAGTGCAGTGCCCCCATATTGTAACATATGCATCAAGTTTCCTAATATATGATTTTCTAAACAGCCATCAATGCAGGAGCTGGAAGTACATTAGAAACAACTAAACCTGCTTCACAAACTTTGCTAGAGCTGGTTTTGCTAGTAGGTCTATGCTGACCATTGAACATTGTGGACAAATCATAGTCATCACGGCATTCAGCAGCAAGTTGAAGCTTATAAGCAATCTATTTGGCTGAGTATGTTATTGGATTCCATTTTTGTATCTAATATATCTCCAGAAAATTATCTATAGTACAAATATAGACCTGTTCTGATAAGGAAAAAATTGATTACAAAAATTAAACAAAAACAAGAGATTAAAATGAAGGCTATTAATATCAAACTTTGAATTACACTCTTAACCAGAAAGAACCATTACATAACCCTAACCCCAGAAGCAATAAAAATCTTTACGAAAAGTGACCATGTCCCCTTTAAGTTCATAAAAACCAAGGAGACAACAATGAACAGGGCCACACATAGACACTATGCATTAGTCATGCAGATATCAACAAAAAAACAGAGAAAAGATTAACATGAGCCCACAGGCACAAACTACAAGAAAAAAAGGAAAATTCAAATGGACTGAAAAGTTCCAATAGCAATAAATCTAACAATACAATTACAAATGATCCTAACGAAGAAGAAAAGGGCAAAGGCAACTAATGAAATTGTTTTGTCTGCAAAGAAACTCTAATTAAGTGATGGGAAAAGGACTGCATAACCAAGGAAACACAAAAGAATATAAATCTGAAAACACTCAAGAGGGAAAAAGTGTAGAATGAGCAGAGATTTGAAAAACGTGGTACAAACAATAAGGGGGAAATGCATTTTCAATAAGCTCAGAACTTAAGAAAAACAAGGAAGGAATTTAACCAGCACTTAAGGCAGATGGTAAAATGTTAACAGATGCAGAGAGAAGGCAAAACACTCCCTTTTTCTTTTTCTAAAATTCTTAAATTCTATTTCTCACATTATTTCTAACAAGAAAAAACTGTCTTAAAACTGAGAAATATAAAGAAAATAAAAGGATATTAAAGCCAACATAGGCAATGAATTGGATAGAAGAGAATTTAACTACTTTAAAGGAGCTTATCTTTAACCCCAATGATATAAATCCTATCTAAAATAGTATGTAGATTTTGCTGAACATCATGGAACATGAGAAAGGTTAAAGAAGTCCGGCAAAAACTGACTATTTTTCAAATTGAGGGGGGGAATAATTGTGGAAATACAACTTGAAAAAACAGAAATTAATTTCCAAGAAAATTTTAGAACACTGGAGGTACATGTAGTTTAAAAGGAAAGTTGTAGCTAAAATAAATCGGCATGATTTTACTCAAGAGCAAATAACAATAGACTAAATTCATTAATTTATACAAAAAGATTTTAAGTTTTCCTTTAAAAGATTTTAAAGATTCCCTCACAGGTATGCATAAATGCTTCTAATAATTTTATTTTCAATTCAAATGCTGCTTCTTAGGAATTTTCATAAACCCCCTACTCTGCAGTGTCTCTCCTCCCTGCTGTGGCATCCTATTATCATTCACAGTTTTAATTTCGATATAGCTTGTATTTGAAATCACCTTCTTCCTTTACTAGCTGGCTACCACATCCTTATGAGAATGTAAGAGCCTGAGAGAACAGGGACGTTTGATATTGAATATTATTTACTACTCACTGTATCCACTTTTCCTAGAATGATTCCTAGCATTAAGTAAACACTCAATAAGTATTTTTGAGTGAATAGATAAAGGGAAACTCTGAACTGAAAGGGACATCAACATCACACACACATAATCCCCACCAATACCTCCAACAAGTGACCATGGGAACCCTCTTCTTAAACTTTCAATGGCAGTTACTCACTTCACTTCAAGTACTTCATTTCATTTTACAACTGATCCAATTATGGGAAAACATTACTTATATTAAGCTGAAAACTTATTTACTTTTTGTTTTCATCCATGAAGCACATATGAACCCAGTTCTCCCCATAAATCCAAATGTAACAAGAGATGTAATCCCTTTAAAAAAAAAAAAAAGAATTTATTTTTGCATAGAAGAACTGGTGTGCAAGACCAGAGGTGTGGGGGGTGGTGTGAGAGGATTCACCAGAGACAGAGTGGGGAGCAGAACAGGGGGATCTACTAAAATACACTGCTGAGGGGAGCAGCAGGCGAGACAGGAGAGATCTGCTGTGCCATATGTAAGTTAACTCCCTGTCCGGGGATCGAACTCAAGTTGTTGGGTGTTAGCACTGAGATTTTACCCCTAGGCCACCAGGGAGGCCTTGTAATCCCTTTTTTAACATGACAGTCACTCAATATTTGTTTCCAGGCTAAACAATGCCAATTCTTGCAAGTTTTCCACGTGATAGGATTCAGAGAACTCTCATCCTGACGGGCACTCACTTCAGAACACAATTTACGTGAAATATCTATACATTTGTGTTGTCCCAATGTAGATTCACACTACCATCTCTTGCACTCACAATCAGAGATGCAAACAGGCACACACGCAGACACCCTCCTCTTCCACTCCCCCAGCAGATATCACTAATCACCCCTGGAATTTGCTTTGCTTAGAAGGGAGTCATCATCAGATCATCTCAAAACATCCTTTTCAGTCAGGACTACCATCTGATCAGAGTTGGCACTAAAGAGAATATGAAATTGCCATCCCTGTACTTGACATTAATGCATTATAGGATAAGTATTTTGCAATCATTCCTATGTTGATGTTTGGAAGTCCACTAAAATTCTTAAGTCATTACCCCATGTGCTGCTGCTAAGCAACATTCCATTGCTTATTTATGCAGTGTTTTGGGGTTTGATTTTCGTTTCATTTCTGAATATGTTCAATACTTACATTAAGGAAAATGAAAGTAAGTACCAAAAAGTTATCAAAAATTGTGACTACCCATATAGAAAGAGCTAAGGATTTTGTCTGATGTCAAACAAAGTAAGAGCCAATAAAGAGAAATTGTTAGGAAACAATAAAAAAATGCAATCTTAGACTGCATTAATAAAATAATACCAAAATAAAGTAATAGTCTTATTTTATATAAGACAATTTTTTCAGTTCTGACAATAAAATCTTAAGAAGAATGCTTAAGTGGTTGTGTTAATTTTTAATTAAGTTTATGTATTTACTTTCTTACATTATTGTTCATTTTTGTACAGTATTTGATTTCTCCCCTCAGGTGTGGTAAGGGAGGACTCAGAATATATCAATGGGTAGATAATCCAGAATTAAAGGAATTACTGCCCAATTTTGTTAGTTGTTGTAAGACATGGTCATCTGTGAAAACAAAACTCTCAATTAAAGATGTATACTAACATTTTGATGAAAGAAATAATATACCAGAAAGTTGCTTTAAATATTCCAGGAAAAATTAGTAAAAGTATAGGTGATATGCCTGGCAAAATGTTCATAATGAGTACATGAGAAATTTTTATCTTTTCTCTACTTCCATGTTTGTTTGAAAATTCCCACAATAAAAAAATTCTTTAAATATACATTTTTCCATAAAATTAATATATTCAAATCAAAACCATATCTTGTATAAAATTTTAGAGAGGTCACATAATTGCTAAATCCATTTCAGGTTGAGAAACTGTGATACAGCATGAGAGAATACAGTTGAGTATATGCTATCAAGAAAGAAAGAAATTGCCAATGTGGCTAGCTCTGCACCACCAAAAGCAGGACCCAGGCACCGCCGCCCCCCAAATGGAAATATAAATATCTACTCTGGGACCTGGGCAGACTCTACTTCTAGACTTCCAAAGTTTAAAGGAATGAAGGACAGATATAAGGAAGCCTGAAGAGTTTAAGACTAACAAGGAAAAGGCAACAAGTGAGATAGCAAGGCAAAGTTAAAAAAGAGAAAATTACAGTAAGAAAATCATATTTCTCCATCACATAAGACATTAAGAACTTCCCAGCTCCAGCATATCCTGTTTGTAAAACTAGAATTACTACAATGTATCTGAAGTTTTAAAGGGTGTATGTATGTCTCTGTGTTACATAGTATAGTGTATTTTAAAATTCTAAATATTTTGCAAAGGAATTCTATTATGAAACTCATTGTGAAGGGACTGTTTTTCATAGACTCAATGCTTACATATATTTTTTCAATATTTTTATTGAAGTAATGTTGGTTTGCATTATTGCTGGTATTTTAGAAGTATAGGATTCCATCCCCCCCTCAGGTAATGTACTATCTACTAGTATTTAATTTTCATAAGTTTTATTCAATATTACTTTGCAGTTGTGCAGTTTAGTGATATTTGTGTGACCAACCCCTCCAACTGAAATAAAATCCTCTCCTAGAAGTGTAATTACCTTATTCCCATTATATTCCAATCACTTAGCACAGTACCAGGCTTACAGGCATTCAAGAAATATTTGTTGAAATAGAAAAGAAATGATACTCCACTTCCAGGAATATATTCCAGGTGATATAAAATGATCCTTCTACTAAATAGCAGTAGAAAACTTGGACATGTTTTAAATGGACATTTGCCCACGAGGTGATGGGTAACTTTGGGTGCTTAGTTTAGAAACTATATTCTTTGTCTTTTCTGTATTATCACACTAATTGTATTAAAGTTTCTTTTCCACTTAAAAAAAAATACCTACTTTGGGGCATTTGACAGCAACAAAGCTATGAAGAATTATAGGATCTGGATGCCTTGGAGACTGTGCTTAGGAAGTAAAATTGAAAAGAAGAGCAAGGAGGTTATTGCCATGATAGTCAGGAAATTAGTTACATTTGGGGAAGGAGAAGTTAGTGATCCAGAAGAAACACGAGGGAGATTTTCAAGATACATAATTTTTTTTATTCTGGTTGCTTGTTTTGTGATAAGCCATTGTGCCATATATTGTATTTATTTGCACATTACTTGTATTATTTCACAAGACAAAAAGGTCTTAAAAATACTCTTAAAGTATAATAAATGAGTCTTCATAGTGATAATCGTTTAAAGTCAGAAAATAGGCAGAAATTGAAGTAGGAGACAGCATTTCCTTGCAGAAAGTGACCTTTCTCTGCTTCAGCAGCTAAAATTGGTGAATTCCAAATGGGCAGCACTGGCCAGTGAGTGCAGCAGAATAAAGCATTAAGAGTAGGGAATGTGATATACAGAGGACCTGAAGGTGTTGCCTACACAAGGTTCATTTTTCTTTTTGCCTCATGCCTAAGAGGTTGAAAGAGAAAATATATTTATCTTAGACAAAGGTGAAAAACAAGATTTCTAGACTAATCATTAAAACTTCCCCCACACAATCTACCCAAAGGACACAAAAACACTAATCCAAAAGGACACATGCTCCCATATGTTCATTGTGGCACTGTTCACAATAGCAAAGGTATGGAAGCAACCCAGATGCCCAAGAATAGATGATTGGATCAAGAAGATGTGGTACATATACACAATGGAATACTATTCAGCATTCAAAGAAGATAAACACATGCAATTTGCAGTGACATGGATGGAATTAGAGGGGATCATACTCAGCGAAATAAGCCAGAAAGAGAGAGAAAAATATCGAACGGTTTCACTTATAACAGGACTATAAGGAAACCAAACAGGAGAGAGACACTGGGGAGGGGGAGGGAGGGAGGGGAGGATAAGGGCACAAAATGGTGTAGAAAAGGACACGAGGGACCACAGAGATGGATCACGGGTGAATTGGTGGTGGGTTACTGAAGGGGAATACAAAATGTAAAAAACATAAATAACAATAAAAATACATTAATTAAAAATAAATAAATAAATAAAACTTCCCCCCCCCCCACATCCTCAATATAGTCCCAGCTGGACAATGATATTCTTCACAAAAGCAAGTTTCCAAGTTAATGTGACAGAGTTTTCTGCTCATATTCCAATTGAAGAAGTAAGATAAGGGCAAGCATATGTGCAGAGAACTGTCTATTTCTAACAAGCAAATCATGACTATGGGGAACATCTAAAAATCCATTAGCTGTTCTCAAAGCAGATCTTTGGGGAGACTTCATTATCTCTGTTTTGACTGCGTTTAAAAAGAGGCTTGGGAAAGCCTATTAGGGAGCTTTGCAAAATAATCTTTTGACAAGCAGTTTTTCTACTGGACTGTGGAAAACCTGACAAAATTTTGATTCTTTATTGGCTTTGTTCATAAGCAAGCTGCCATTTCAGAGGCAGGAAAGTCGTCCGCATCTCTATTGCAGCAATGTAAGGCATTTTTCACTCAACTTACTTTTCTCCCTTGTTAGGATTTAGACTCTGTCTGAGACTGAAAGGCACACACTGCCCCCATCAGGTCAAATTACTTGCATAATTAAATTTATGGAAAATGAAATATAAATTTCAGTGCAGTGAGTGAGCACAGAAAAGCAGACACATTGCCAACCTCTGAATCCATTCAATGAAATCTGGCTTTTAAAGAGCTTGTTTCAAATGAATCACTCTTTAAATTGATCATTATTTCAATTTTCAATTGTTAGCATTGACTCTTTAATTATCACACCATGTCTTCTATCTTCACTTCTACCAAGGAAGGCAATATGAAGGGAAGACTATCTTTTCTGTTCCCTCTCATTAACCACAGAATCAGTTCTCTAATTCTTAATAAAATCAAGTTAATTGAGAGTCATTAATAGGTTCCATGGTAGGATCTGCCCTATTACATGATGTTAGTGCTCTCTGCAATTTTTAAACAATGACTATATACTTTATCACTTCTTTAAATTGTATAATAAATTAGAATTTATTAATAAGTTATTAAGTGAAGTGAATCTTGTCATGATGCTAATAGTAAAAGTTACCTTTTAGGATATGTTGAGATCCTGTGGAGAAAGAGTCAACATTAGTCAATGCTATTTTGATATGGTAACATGCCAGACCCTGTGGAATTCATCTTGATGTGAACTAAACTGGCTACTCCCTGCAAGATGTGATTTTAAAGGGGTTCTTGTAAAAAAAATTTCCTATCTGCCTCTTAGCTATTAGAAATTCCCACATCAATTGTTTTTTAAAATAAGATATTAAATCTACAACTCAATCTAACTGTGAGTGGAAACATATTAAACTTAACTATCTAGTGGTAGATAGTTTCAGAAGAAAAAAATGTACAAGATAGGAAAGTTTTAATAGGAGGAAAGAATCGAGAAAGAGTAACAATATGATATAGCAGTAGAAAGCAGAATGTTTTCTTTTGCTTAGAATGATCTGCCTGGAAAAATCAAAATTGGTCTTTAAATTGTAATTTGATTTGTAGGTCCTTATTTAAACCTTTTCTCTCTACTAAAATTGCACTTATGTATAATCTATTTCTAAATAGATTTTCCTCAAAGTACAACACACATTTTTAAAAGTACAAAATTTTAAAGTTAACCACACAGTGAATTTTCAGAATGAAGATATTTATAGCTTCATCATCCAGATCAAGATTTAGACTATTATAAACAACCAATAATTGCTCCTGGATTGGAAAAATTAACACCATTAAAATTACCGTATTACCTAAAGCAATTTTTAAGTTCAAGGTAAATGCTATCAAAATCCTAGTAGCATTCTTCACAGAAATAGAACCCTAAAAAATCATAGAAATTTATTTGTAACTACAAAAGAAACCAAAGAAGAAAGAATTAGAAACAATCTAAGTAGCCTAACAATAAGTAGGATTGAGAAGATGTGGTACATGTACACAATGGAAAGCTGCTCAGCTATTTTTAAAAAGAGTTAATTCTGTCATTTGCAACAATGTGGATGAACCTAGAGTGTCTTATGTTAAGTGAAATAAGTAAGACAGAGAAACAAAACAAAAATAAACTCACAAACTACGGAAACAAAATAGCAGTTACCAATCAGGGATGGGGAAAGCAGAATGGGTAAATCAGGTTAAAGATGTCAATCGTATGTTGAAGAATCAAACCTTTGGGTGGTGAGCAAAATGCAGTCTATAAAGACATTCATTTATAATGCTGTCCACCTGAAACCTACATAATGTTATAAATCAATGTTATTTTGATCAAAAATGAAAAACAAGTAATCAACTGGTTCATTTTTATAACTTTCTGAATTGTGCTTCTATACACTAAGATAAGAGAAAGTTTCAGCATCCTATTTAAGATGTTCAAACAGTGAATGGTCATTATTTTGTCATAACTAGTGAAATAAAACCATTAATATATTTCTTTTATTAACATTAGTTATTGAAGTACTGTACGATTTTGATGTTATAAGAATCTTGATCAGATGCCTGCCAAATTACAGATTTGTGAAATATGATCTTGCAGTGGATTTGCATATTGTAATTATATGTCATGCATTAAACTATGATATTGTCATGGCAGCATTGTTTCCTCAATTAAATCAATGGTCAACTATTGGTATGACTTAAACAACATATGATTATGAATAAAACTGAATGATAAATCTGAATAACGAGTTATAATATTCATGTGATTTCCTACAATGTTTAATGGTAAAACTAGGAGATTTTCCAACTGACCCACATCAGAGAAAGAATTCAAATAGTTTCTTCATTAATATATGTGATAGATTCCAATACCACCTTTAAAATGGGCCACCTAGTGAAATATTGACCACTGGTATTTTGATTGAGGGTTTTGGAATTTGCTTAAATTATGAAGGTGAAATCCTTATGAATGGGATTAGTGCCTTATAAAAGAACCCCCCCAGAGATTCCTTCCATAATGTAAGGATACAATATGTCTGCAATAAAAAATCAGAGATTTCCAGTCTTCAGAACTGTAAGAAATATATTTCTGGTTTTTATAAGCTACCTTGTCTGTGTTATTTTGTTATAGCAGCCCAAAAGGACTAAGACTGTATATTAAATGTTAACTATAGTGTATAAATTCCTAGAAAAACACAATAGAATGTAAACAAGAAAGGATAGAAAATTTAAATAATTTTATGTCCAATACAAAAACATTATGTATAATTAAAACCTTTCCACAATGAAATATCAAGGTTCAAATAGCTTCACCAGAAAATTATTTTATGCATTTAAGCAAGAAATAATACCAGTATTATATAAAATCTACCAGGATTTTAAAAATGGAATCACTTTCCCCTCAAATTAGGAGGTCAGCACAAAATTGATATAAGACCTATAAAGAAAATGTATAGGTCAATCTCTCTAATGACATAAATATGAAATCTTAGACAAAATATTGGCAAAGCAAATTCAACAAACACAACCAAGCTGAATTTAAATAGTATCCTTTAAATGATCTTTCAAATAATAGTGAGAAATCAAGTGATTATTTTCAATAATTGAACAAAAAACTTGATAAAATTGAACACCCACTGAAATTTTTGAAATAAAAAAGAAAGGATTACCAAATTATGAATAGAAAGTTCTTTAGTTGGATAAAATATAAATACAAAATATCTATGAGAAACCTCATACTTACTTTGAAATACTGAAAGCTCTCCTAATAAGGTCACATGCAATACAAGTATGTATACGCATCACATACATACTTGTCATACTAATCATCATTTTGGAAATGAACACCAGAGAAAAAAGAAAAGATAAAAATATTAGCTATATAGAAATTAATCTCTCATTGCCCATGGGCAATAGGAGCATGAATATTGAAAAACTAAAATAATCCACAAATTATTAGATAACTTGATCAAAGTTTATGCAACACAAAGCTATATTTCTACATGCCTGCAACAAACAATTGGAGATTCAAATATTAAAACATACACCCTTTTACATAGCATCAAAAAATCTCACATACCTGAAAATAAATAAACACAAAATAAGCAAAACGTCTACTTGAACACTTCAAATACTATTGAGAAAAACAGAAGTAATAAAACACATATATGGGTTGGAAGATGGTAGTAATACAAAGATGTCATTTTTTTCTTTCAAATTGATCCATAGATTCAACCAGTCCCATGGTGGGGGCAGGGGGAGCAGTAATTGATTAGTTGGATCTAAACTTAAATGGAAATGCAAAATCTCAAGAAAACAAAATAAATGAATGAACTAGATTTTAAAAAAATCTTTTATACTGTAAAACCAAATTAATGTTTGTCAGAAAAGAAGGGGAAAAGGAAGTGGATAAATCAAGTATAAGGAGTCAATTGTACAGTGATGGAAGGAATTGTTAGTGGTAAACATAAAGACTATATACAGATGTTGAGATATAATGATGCACACCCGAAACCTACATATTATAATCCAAAGTTATTTTGATAATCTTTTTAAATCCCAAGAATAACCATGACAATATTGAAAAATAAAAATATATCTTCAGGGCCTTACTAGTGGCACAATGGGTTAAGTCTCAGCGCTATGAAGTTATCCCGAGCCACTGCAGCATGAGTTCAATCCCCAGCCAGGGATCTTCCCACGTGGTGCAACAGACCTCTCCTGCCTTGCCCCCTGCTCTCCTCAGCAGTGTATTTCTAGCAGTGTATTTCCACCTGTTCGCTCCCTACTCTATCTCTGGTGAATCGTCTCACCACCCCCACACCTCTGGCCTACACCCCAGTTCTTGAATGTATGAATAAATAATTTTTTTAAAAAGAATATATCTTGAGTACTTGCACTACCACATACCAAAATGATGTAAGAATTTTTAACAAATATGACAGTATTGCTATTGACAGAAGGACAGATAAATAAATGAATAGACTAAAGAAAGGTCCAGAAACATATCCACACATAGTAAGTGACTAAATTTCTTACAAAAGTGTCATGACACTGCATTGAGGAAAATATGAGTTATAAATAGTACTGGATTATCTGAGCCTATATATATAGAAAAAATTACTATTGATCCCTACTGCTACCATACACTAAAAGCAATACCAGGTTATACACATAAATGCTTTATGACTTTATTTATAAATATGTTTTATAGGTTTAAATATAAAGGTCCTACAACAGCAACAGTAAAATATTTTCATGACCTTGGGGTAGGCAACTATTCTTTTATCAGGATATATATAAGACTGATAAATTAGACTTTATAAAACAAGAAACTCCTGATGATCAAAAGACATCATTAAGAGAATGAAAGATCAAACAAATAAGAGAGGATATTTTCAATATGTATCTGGACAAAAGTTCCATATACACTACATAAAAAGAACTCCCAAAAATCAAATAGGCAGAATACCCAACTTTAAACGTTGGCATAAGCCACTAACCAGATATCACAAAAAAAAAAGAAGAAGATAACCATGGCCAGTACACATATGAAAAGATGCTTAACATCATTTGTCATCAGGCAAATTAAACTTAAACCACAATTAGATCAATTATATACCAATATCTTTCCATCAGAATAATTGGAATTAAAAAAAAGAATATTAAATGTTGGTGAGTACATGGAGTTGGTGGACCCCCTAATAGGGGAGTGTAAATTGGTGCAACAATATCAGAACACTTTGACAATCTCTACCCTATGGTCCTACAGGTTTGTTCTTCAGGTTACTCAACAGAAATGTATTGATTTTTCCCAAAAGACATGTATAAAAACATTTATCAGGGCACCATTTATAAGAGCCCCCAAGTGAAGACAATCCTAAAATCTAGCAAAGTAGAATGGGTGCTTTTAACAAAGAAAATGAAACAGCCAACAACTGGGCCTCCCTGGTGGCGCAGCAGTTAAGCACTGCTATGGAGCTGTCCAGAGAAGAGAGGTGAGTTAGACGCCCAGCAGGGGAGATTCCCACATGGTGCGGCAGACCTCTCCTGCCTTGCCCACTGCTCCCCTCAGCAGTGTATTTCCGTCGATCTGCCTGTTCTGCTCCCCACTCTGTCTCTGGTGAAACCTCACACCGCCCCACGCCTCTGGCCTGTACCCCAGCTTGTATGCATAAATAAATAAATCTTAAAAAAGAAAATGGAACAACTACATGAGACAACATGGATATAACGCTGGATGAAAGAAGTCAGACACAAGAGCACACATGGTATCGTATCATCCAAACAAAATTCAAAAACAGGTGAATCTATCTATTCAAATAAAAATCAAGGAAGTGATTAACTTTGGGAAGGGGCTAGGTAGTGACTATGAAGAAGAATAAAGAAAGCTTCTACCAAGCTGGTAATGGTCTATTTCCTAATGGAATGTGGTTATACAGTGTCAAATCACTTTGGGAAAATTCTTTAAGCTTTATTCTTTTATCATTTGTGCACTTTCCACATATATGTCAGAATTTAAGTGAAAGTAAACAAACAAACATGAAAGTACAAAGTAAACCAAGATAGATACAATAGTTGATAGGTGGGTAATAGATATAAAAATTACCTGTATGTTATTCTTGGTTTTTGCTAAACAGTTGAGGAAGTACTGTCAGTTATGTATTTACATTTTGCAAAAGATAAAATTTTGCCAATTATTTAGTAGTACAACTGTTCTTTGTATTAAGAACAGCTGGTACTATCTTCTGGAAGTACTCATAAAAAGTACAATGGGACTTCTGGGAATCTACCCAAAGGACACAAAAACATTAATCCAAAAGGATACATGCACCCCCATGTTTATTGCAGCACTGTTCACAATAGCTAAGATATGGAAACAACCCAGATGCCCAAAAATAGATGATTGGATCAAGAAGATGTGGTACATATACCCAATGGAATACTATTCAGCATTCAAAAAAGATAAACACATGCAATTTGCAGCAACATGGATGGAGCTAGAAGGGATCATGCTCAGCAAAATAAGCCAGAAAGAAAGTGAAAAATATCGAATGGTTTCACTTATAACAGGAATATAGGGGAACCAAATAAGAAAGTGACATTCAGCAAGGGAGGGGGAGGATAGGGGCTCAAAGGGTGGAGAAAAGAACACAAGGGACTATGGTGATGGTTCATGGGTGAAGCGGGGGTGGGCAACTTATGGGGAATACACAATAATGTAAAAGATATGAATTTAAAAAAAAATTAATAAAATAAAATTCCAATTGGCCAAAAAAAGTACAATGGGAAAGGAAAGTTCCCAACAATTTGCATTTTTGTCTCATTCTATAACAGAATTTTTTCTGACAATTGTCAGAAGTCATGGAATTATACCAAAGTGCCAATGAAAATCTATTTTGTGGAGATCATAAACAAGCTAGGCTCTCCCTCCATCATGCTTTCCTGAACTACCTATATGCATCTGTCTCACAATTTACATCTCTCAGTTTAACATAGGATTTTTCATTTAGCCATAATCAATGAATTTTATAACTGAGTGAATAAGTAAATGGAGGCACTTTGTGCTAACAAAGGGGTGAACGAAAAAATGGTTAACAGCTATAAACAGTAAAATTGCTTTTCAGCTTAACAGTAGACAAAGACCTCTGACATGTAGTTTTCAACCTAAGACAGGTATTATTGATAAAGCCAGTATAAATGACCTACAGTGGCACTGAACAAGAATAGAGATTAAATGTCATGTATTAATTCTGTGCAGAAATGAGCGCTATAACTTCAAATTTTTTATATTTTTCATCCTTTTTTAGATTTCTTCTACCCTGAAATAGCTATTTGACAGGTGAATATACAATCCCAGATGCTATTAACTGCTATAAACTTAGAGGCAATTTAGGGAGAAACCACTAGGCTAAGACTTTTTTGTTTGAACTAACTTCAAATTTTGTTCTGCAAATCTTTCTTTCTGCTAGAGCTTTCATTTCAATTCTTAACACTTTCCTACATTTTAGCCAAGTCATTGAGTCAGCTGGCAGATGACAGAGCTTTCTTGTAGCTGAAATTGCATTTGTCACTTTGGTATCAAGGTGTTCCGTCTCTGAGGATTGGTGCAGTCTTGTCTCTAAGTGAAACTATCTGTCTCGTAGTTCCCTTCTGAGTGAGATTTATGAGGGAGAGCATTTGAATTGCTCATCTCTCTCTAATTTAGTCATCATTTTGACACAAAAATGTCTCAGAATTTTCTTTTTGTTACAAAAAAAAATTGTTCCTTCCTTCTTGCTCTTCAACTAGCCTGTCCTGCCTTTGCTGATAAACACACAGCATGAGATTAGGAGTGGGACAGAGGAACATGTAGGCCTTCTGGAGGCAAGTATCTCCCCAACTGTATCAATTATATTCAGAACACTCATTCATAGCTGATTGAATGAGTCTTTCCCTCTTTTGTCTTCATTTTATATAGGCATCTGACTACAGTCTGAATGCTCTTAAGAAAAGTATGTTTAGTAGTAATCAAACATTTGGCTAATGAATTGAATATGGAGGAATGATTAAAATACAGGGATTTCATAGGATAAACCTAACCCATGATGACTGTGAATATATAGTTAACTAATAGGAAAACTGTCATAAATTCTTCCTTTTTCTTCATCTCCAGTTCCAAGAATGATCCCTTGAGGATGAATGGAACTACCTTAGAAGAATAAAAAACAAATACTCTTTCCTACTCTTTATTATACCACCTCCTAATGCTTAAACCACTACTTGTTTTCTATACTTTCCAATAGTGACTGGAATGGCTTATTTAAAGCTAAATTAGTATATGGGAGAGGGAATATGTCTGCTAAAATTCCATCTAGATATCATCAGAACAGTTATCTGTCCTCAGTAAGGCTTGCATCAATCTGAATCCAGGGGGAAAATGAAATATGTGCCAAGATTTTTTGCAGGTTCTAAAATTCAGTTATTTTCTGAATCTTGTGAATCCCTTAAACCAAAGAAAACTAGCACAAGTTGACATTTCCACATAGAGGCCTTATGGGAACATCAAAATCTACATGGTCAAAACAGAATTCTCAGTTCTTCCAAAGTTCCCCAAAACACAGTCTTTCCCATTTCAACACACCACCAGTTATCTATTCAGTTGTTCAAGTCAAAAACCTAGAAATTGTCCTTGCTATATCTTTCTCCTCACCTTCTATATCTTGTTGACCTCAGATTTAATTTGGGGAACATTAACAATGTCATTTTTCTAAAGATTTAAACTACATTCTCTACCCCAGCTGCTTTCAGTAATAAACCTCCTTGTGCTTTGATCGACATGTACCTGATTGCTGTGTCTTGATCCAAACTTGGACTGGGGGTCGGGGAGGGAGTGTTACAGAATGAAAATCAATCCATTTATTTATTCATCACTATGTTCTCAAATCCCAAGTTTCACCATCAGCCTGTTTTCCTGATCTTTATCTCTTCAGTCTCCATGGTAGGAGCTACCTAATTCTATCTCCAGATGAATGCTGGTACAAACCCTGGAATCCATTCAATCACAGAGGAAAAATATATGTCACTATATAAGTCATCCTTGATGATTTCTACTACCTGACCTAGCATTAGGATTCCAAAGTCCAGACTCTTCTATACAGACCTAGAAAACAAATCCTTGCCCCGCACCCAGTTAAACTGAAATATTCTTGTGGAAAAAATAAAACTAAAACATTGTACAACTCACATTTATATGATATATAAAGTTGGACCAACATTCAAATTTGTTCATCTTTTAATGAGCAAAGATATTCAAATATATCAGGATACAAGAATTTGTGGTCTGACAAATCTGTCTAAAACAAAAGATCCAGGTCATAATACATATTTAAAAATATATGTTGAGCCAATTCTTAGAAAAAGTTATGAAGCTGTATCTCCAGGAAACATAGGCAGGATTTCTATTTTCAATGGATATCCTCAAAGAGCTCATATAATTCTGGAGACAGCTGCTATGAAAAGAAACTATAATTCAAATCTGGGACACTGTAGTGGAAATCCTTCCCTGAATAACAAAATAGGCAATCAGAAAGAACAACAAAATTCAATGCATTATTCATAATTATAATTCTAAATTATATACAACCATCTTAAAATCCAAAGATGATTTCAGTTTATCTTACATACTTCAGTAATTTAGATATCATCTGACTATTTATAAGATGCCATATCAACTTGCAAATACAATATGGGTTATTCTAAAATTTCATCCTATCAAGAGGCTTTAAAATACTTATTGCCTAAAACTTTAAAGGCAGGGAATATAAAATCACTGTAACAGTCTTCACTCAAAATAACAACTGAAACAACTTCCCTCAAAACTGATCATTCTTCTTGTTCATTAACTCTTGCTTCCAAATGGAACACATTAAAAGAAATGACATGTTCCAAGTCCACTTCCCAAAGAATGGCTCTTCAAAGTACCAAAAGGGTTAGATGTGTAACGTCTACAAGGAGATATTTTTAAACCTCAAATAAAAGTACTATTTCTAAAAAAAAAGAGAGGGATTCAGAGCTCCTGAGCTGTGTGCATGCTGATGGAGCATCCTGGAACTTGTGACTCATCGTGCAGAAACATAGAGTGAATTGAAAATGAGAAGCTAGGAGCACAAAAGACATTGTGTTGTGGAAAACTGAAACTTAAGGAAATTTTAAAGAAAAATGAACTGGGTTTTGTGTTGTTAAGAATTTGAATGATTATCTGCTATGACTGAAATCTTGAAAAGGACATATTATATCCTTGCCTAAATTTCTCTATCAATATTGCTCAAGTATGTGTGCAAATAAATATGTGGATTTTTAGCTCCCCTGGAAAATCATTTCTGAAAGAAAACACAGAATGACCTGGAGTCCATGCTATTATAGCAGGATGAGACATCATTTCCACAAATACAGGGATTTGGGGCGGGGGGGAGGGGAGAGGAGACGTGTTGAAGAGAAAAAACACCTTGGCCTATTTTTACTATATATACAATTTCCTGTAAGCTGGAAATTAGTCTGTTCATCTACCAAATAGTTGCAAAGGAAGGTAAAACTATGACTCAGCCTTTGCAGAGGCGGTAGATGGATTTGCCTCTGATAAAGAAATAACAGAGAACCCCACTATTGTGGTTAGTTTTCCCTTTTGCATTGTTTGAACTCTGAAACTAATTTTTTTAACAACTAAATAAAACAAAACAAAAAAGCATAAAACAAGAGCGCTGGTCTATTTTCTTCTTCCCTTAAATCCTACACCCCATTTCTAACCAATAAGCAAATAAAACCCAGTAGATTATAACAGTAATCCTCCAATTGTCTCCCAATTTTAAATATTTTTTGATCTTTCAATGGAATTGAATTCTATAATAACCAGCCTCCAGTGGACAGCCCATTTATGCTAGGTGGCATTGCCTGCAGTTACCTACAGTTCATCCACGCTGATCCTTTAAAGATGTTTGAAGAAAACAGAATAACGCTCTTTGTCAGTACCATAAGCCATTGCTGTGACAAGTATGCAAACAGCAAGAAAAATAACAAGTGTCATACTATTTTATCAGAACCTAATAATGCATATATGTCAGGCCTTTTGATTAACCCCCAGAAATAATGGCAAAGATGCTATGGTAGGAATAAAAGAAATACACTCAGTTACAAGAATGCTCTTCACTAGATAGACACTCTGCAAATGTTCCCACCACAACTCATCTGACCTGTGGCTTCCACCTTACTCTCCAGACTTACTGTGTGGGTTTTCCCCTCCCTTCCTCTCCTCCTTCCTAAAAAAACTTGTTTCTAGCTTCTTTACTATTATCTACACTCTGATTTTAGACCTCCTATAGTTGATTTCTGCTTCTAAAACAAAGATGTTTCTAGAGCTTTGGAAAGAATAATAAAATATCCTTTTTTGTTTAAAGAGTGGTAATGTTCTATGATTCTGTTAATAACAACAACAACAAAACTAAAAGCAGCATAAATAATGTAGAAGTTGATTTCATTCTCTAAGTCTGTGTTGATGGGGGAGTTGATTTAGTCAAAGATCCGCATTATTTCTAGATCTCATTGTCTGTCTATCAGCATGATCCTTGTCCTACACCCCAATATGGAAGGTGGAGCTCCAGATGTCACATATTTGTTTCAAATCAGTTCCAGGAAGGAAATACAGGATGCTCTCTACCTCCCTGCTTTTAAAGTGACTAACTTATATGCAAAGGAGATTGGGAAATTTTTAACAGCAATGTAACAGCTAAAACCCAAAACTCAGTTGCCTAAAAGGAAGCAATGGATTTGGGGAAGCACGTAGTAATTCCTACTATATGCTTCTTTCATTATTTTGCATAAATGAATACTGTCTATGCAATCATTTTCACCCCTTACCACAAATGACCTGTATTTTATCCTCTGTGCTAAGCCCTTCAAATGCATTGTTTTATTTCATCCACCCACAAAACCATTCAGGGGTACTATTGTAATCCTTTCCTTTGAAAATGTTTTGTTTTGTTTTGTTTTTTTTGTTATTCACAGCTTTATTCTTTATTTGCTTTTGGGTTTTTTTTTTCTGTTTCAACCTCTCTTTTTTTTTTTATTGTT
>PVIJ01016158.1:0-33724 GCA_004024925.1 Scalopus aquaticus
TTATTTCCATTTCATTTAGTTCTGCTTTGATTTTTATTACTTCCTTTCTTAAACTGTCTTTTGGGGTTTTTTGTTGTTCATTTTCTAGTTCTTTGAGATGTGAGATTAAATTGTTTCTTTGGGTTGTTTCTTGTTTCTTGATGTGAGCTTGTAATGCTATATATTTTCCTCTTATTACTGCTTTTGCTGTGTCCCAGACGTTCTGGAAAGTTGTGTCCTCTTTGTCATTCAGTTCTAGATATTTTTTAATTTCTTCTTTGATCTCTTCGTTGATCCATTGGTTTTCCAGTAATGTGGATTTCAGCCTCCATGAGGTAAGGAGGTTCCCTTTTTCCTTTTTATGTTTTATTTCCAGTTTGACTCCTTTATGATCGGAGAAGAAGGCTGCTTTCCAAAATGATTGTTCTCTGTCCTGTACCTTCTAATGGAAACTAACTTTGTTTCTTAAAACTTTTCTGAAATAATAGTCTGGTGATTTATATTGCAGAAAATCACATTAAATAGTTTTACATTTAATCGTTTAGGTTCAATAGTGGTGCGTGTATGTGTGTGTGTGCCTTTTTCAGTCTAGCTTTCCTATAATATTCTTGAGAATGTTTGTTTGTCATGCCATAGATTATTCTTGGAGGGTACTTCGTGGTTTACCAACTAGCCTTGTCTATTTCAGACCAAGGGGGCTGCCGTGGCCCAGGACATTCAGTCTTCAAACAGGGCAGTTCTCGGGAAACCAGGGTAGCTTGTTGCCTCTATCAGCCAGACCTGGGCTGGATGCATAAGATTACAGAGGCCCAAACAGGCCTTGTCCTGCTCTCACAGAACTGACATTTTAATAGGGAATTTGGCTCCTAAACAGACAAGAGGGATTAAGGAGCTTGCCACTAGAGGACTCCATCTTAGGGGACTAGAAGCGCCTTGGTAACAGCTGAAGAGCTGAGTAGCATAAGAGCTAAAGTTGGGGTCATGTTTAATTAGCTGTGGGGTGGACTGGAGTGGGGTGTTTTGCTGGGGGGCACAGGAGGCTGAGGTGGCCTTGTCCTCTTGGAAAGAGGCTGTGGAGCCTTCCAGTTGTTCCATTTCTTCCAGAGCCCTGTCCAGGTGCACGGGAGGAGGAGGAGCGCCCTGCTGCTCTCATCACCTTTTATTCAGGAGACGTGCTCCCTTGCAGGATGGCAGCTATTGTTCTGTCCCCCGCTTGCGGTAAGCTGTGGGGTCCTTAGAGCCCGGGCTTCAGGGCTTTGGCTCGGGGGTCAGGCAGGGGACTGAGCAGGCGAGGGGAGCGGCATCGCCGTGCGGGGAGTGTGCGCAGGTGCCAGGACCTGCCTCAGCAAGTAGGGAGCTTGCTGAAATGGCAAGAGAATCGTCTCAGAGGAAGCGGCCCAACATTTTGTGTTTTATGAGGGACTTAAATATTGCCAAGCTAAATAGAATGCTGCAGACTGAGAAATAGAAATTTATACTCGTATTTCATTTTATAAAGCTGAGAAAGTAACAATAATCCCCTCAAATTTCAGTTTCTTCCTCTGTAAAGTGGGCACAGTGAGCTCTTCCCTGAGTCACGCGATCCTCGCCCCACCTTCTAGCCTCGGGGAAGCGGGGCTCACCGCCGGTGTCCCATGAGAGCGGGGGGCCCTGGGGCCGGGTGTTTGTGTGTTTAGGCGTGGTCCATCACAGGCGGGGGGAGCTTTCGGGTCCGTGGGTGTCAGCAGAGCGCACCGGGGTTCTCGTGACACTTGCTTCTTCTCCAGCTCAGCCGCCCCTTTACGCAGCCTCTCGAGGCAGCTGCCCAGCGCAGGGCGGGCTGGTGGACGGCTTCCTGGCACACTGGTTACAGGTGAGTTGGCCCTTTCCTCTCGGGCCTGGGGCCTCGCTGCCCAGCCGGGTCTTCGGGTCTCATGGTGGGTTGGGGCGCCCAGACAGTGGCGCGGCGGGTGACAGCAGTTACCATGTCTGCATGCTTCCCCCAGAGCCACCGTTCACGCCATGCTCTGCTGAGGGTGTTCAGGGCACGCTAGGAAAAGTGGGATTGTGTCCCAGACTGTTTTTGATGGCCATTGGGAAACTGTTAATTACCAGGCGTTTCTCTGATTTCGGCCATGCCCCGGGACGGCTCGGTCTTGCGGGCGGGGGGCTGACGACGACGGGGCCTCTCAGTCCCACTGGGGAAGAAACCACCGTGTGTGAGGGGTGCCGCTGAGGGCTGAGCCCAGAACTCTGCCTGGACACTGAGCGCGAGGTTCGGCACCCGTGCGTTGGCCTCTCAGCACGGGCAAGGGGGAGCCTTGGCTGAATCCCGATGTCTCTGACGGTTTAGGGCCTGGTGACCTTTGAGGATGTGGCCGTGGAGTTCACCCAGGAAGAGTGGGCGCTGCTGGCCCCGTCTCAGAGGACGCTGTACAGAGACGTGATGCTGGAGACCTGCCGGAGCCTGGCCTCGCTCGGTAAGCCGCCTCGCGCCGCGCCGGGCTGCGACCGGGAAGCAGAGCTTTCGCGTTTGCATATAATTGAGCTAATGTTCACGTAACACAAAATGTGCCATTTTAAAGAGGACAGTTAAGTGACTTTTGATATATCCACCATGTAGTGCAACCGTCAGCACTAATTTCTGAGTATCGTCATCACCCCCAAGAGCCCGCTGGGTGAGTGCTCAGTGTCCGTCACCTCCTCACTGCCCTGCTGGCAGCCACAAGTCCTGTCTAGGTGGTTAGGGCAACACAATGTTCTAATGGTTTAGCTACTTTGTAGCGTGTGCCAGTGCTCTGTATTTTTTATGCCTGCATGATACTCCATTGCACCAACATACTGTATTTTGTGTATCTCTTCATTGGTTGACAAACCTTTGGGCTTCTGCTTAGTGGTGGTTTAAAATAATTCTGCTGTGAGTATTTGTGTACAGGGTTAAATGTCTGTTTTCAATGTCCAGGAGTAGAATGTGAGGTCATGTGATAACTCTGTTTAAATTTTGAGGAACTGCCAGACTGTTTCCCACATCAGCTAAACCGTCTCACATTTCTGTCACCAGTGTGTGAGGGTTCCAGCCCCTTCTCACCTTCCCAGCATTTGGGTTTTGATTACATTCATCCTAGTCGGTATTAACACTTTGTGGTCCGCTCACATATTAGTACGTGTTTTTGTCACCGGTATCAGGTGGCCGCTCACGTATTAATACGTGTTCATCTAGTCTCTGGTTTTTCACGCCACCGTGGATTTATTTGGAATATGAGGAGCTATTTCTTTGATTGTACTCAGTCTAGAAGCTTTACACATTGTTTTGGTGAAAGTGTAAGGTGTTTTATGAGAGATACTACGGTTTTTTTAATATCCAGCAGTTCAGGAGTTGTGTTTTACTGAATGCTTCTACCATTCACGGGCTGGCGCAGAAAATGGCCGGCCCCAAGGGCTGGTAAATTGAAAGGGCACCAGCACACAAAGTGTTAAGTGGTGTCGCATTTGGATTTGAGTTTCCCTAGCGGCAGATGACATCACACCTTTTTCAAGCACTTGACCAGTGTGTGTGTGTCTTCCATACAGAGTGTCTGTTCAAGCCCTTGATCTGTGGGTTGTAAAAGTTCATTACATATTCTGAAAACTAGGCTCTTACCAAAATGTGATTTGTGAATAACTCCTCTCGTTCTGTGGTGTTGACTAAGGCTTGGAATCTGGGAGCTGGGCCCCAAGCGGGCTCTTGGGCCCTGTCTTGGCAAGGAAAGGATTCAGTGTGGAGAGTGAAGTTGGGCAGAACAGCCAGAGGTTTGTTGTCAGGGGAGGACAGGAAAGCTCTCTGAGGAGAGAGGGGTCCCAAGTACATAGCTGCTGAGGGGCAAGAAGTAGGTGTTTATATGAGTATAGGAAGCGGGCAGGGAGTGGGGGTTCAGCCGCGGGGTGTCTCGGCATTGTGTCCTTTGCTGATTGGTCGAAGCCCCTGGGGCCTGCCAGGCTACTGAGGCCCACCGAGTCTCCCAGCTCACTGGGCTGGTTTTGGTGTGGGCCTCGGCCTGGCGTTGCCATGTGGGGTTCTGAACACTCTTACCTTTTCGCGGGGTTGGGGCACCCTGACTCCAGCCGTTTCTCATTCGGCTGGATAAATGGGCTTGGGGCGCCCTCATCCTAACTGCCTGCCCGCACCCCTTTCCCGCCCTCACCCAGAGTCCTCTCAGTCTCTAGGTAGCGCCTACTGGTACATCAGAGTTTTCATTTTGTGAATTCCAGTTTATCTGTCATTTATCTTGCTTTGTTTTTGCTTTTAGTATCAGACCTGATACTTGGGTAGGTTCTTACCATCCTGTGTGTTTCTGTCCATTCCATTGTAATTTTACCTCGTTCGTTTCTGATTCTGTTAATTTGGGTTTTCTCTGTGACCATATCTAATGGCTTGGACTGTCTTTCTGTGTTCTGTTTCATTCATTTCTGGTCTAATTTTCTTCTATTTCCTGTAAGTGTAAGTTTAGATTGGGATTTGGGATTTTTGTTATTTCTTGAGGTAGACTAATATTGCTATAAACTTACCTTTTTGTGCTGTTTCTGTTGTGTGCCAGAGATTCTAGTTATTTTCATTTTTTCTGTTTTTTTTTTTAATTTCTCCTTTGATTTCCACATTGACCTGGTAATTTTTTTAATAAGATGTTTAATATCCACATATTTGTAAAAATTTCTTTCTAGCTTTCTGTGGTTGGTTTCTAGATTCTGCCTAAATTGTGGTCAAAAAAAAAAAAAAGTTTGACAGGATTTCAATCTATAAATTTGTGATTTGTCCCAAGGGATAGGATTTATTCTTTAAAAAGTTCCCTGTGCACTTGAGAGGAATGTGTAGTCTGGGTTGTTTTGTTTTTAAGATTTATTTATGCATACAGGGTCCTCCCTGGTGGCGCAGCAGTTGAGCGCTGCATTGTGGAGCTGTCAGCAGCAGCGATGCGAGTTCGACGCCCGGCCGGGGAGATTCCCACATGGTGCGGCAGACCTCTCCTGCCTCGCCCGCTGCTCCCCTCAGCAGTGTATTTCTGATCTGCCTGTTCTGCTCCCCACTCTGTCTCTGGTGAGCCCTCTCGCCGCCCCATGCCTCTGGCCTGCACCCCAGCTTGTATGCATAAATGATTTTTTTTTTTTAAAGATTTATGCATACAAGCTGGGGTACGGGCCAGAGGCATGGGGCAGCGAGAGGGTTCACCAGAGACAGAGTGGGGAGCAGAACAGGCAGATAGACCAAAATACACTGCTGAGGGGAGCAGCGGACGAGGTGGAAGAAGTCTACTGCACCAGTGGGAATCTCCCCGCTGGGCATCAAACTCACACCACAGCTGCCAACAGCTCCACGGCGCTGTGCTTAACCCGTTGCGCCACCAGGGAGGCCTGTTTTGTTTTTTTAGAAGATGCTCTGTGTATATGAAGGCCTTCAGAAGTCTTTCATAAGCACGTCTCTTCCTGGATCTCTGCTGGGCTTACTCAAACAGTGATAGGCATACTCTCTACCCTCATGGAAGTTTTATCTAATGCCCTCCCTGTGAAATGAATGTCTTCTCTTTTCCTCAGCTTTATCTTCTCTGTGGCTAAAAGCATTAGGTCTTCTGAACTGTGTTTAAACTTGGCCATGGGGCTTGGAGCTATCTGTGCCCAGTCACCTGCATGTTTTGTGAGGATACTTGTGTTTTTGTTCTTTAAGACTGAATGTGTCCACTGGAACATAGGTGCAGGTGTCCCACTGCTCTGGAACTCATCCTTCCCACCTGCAGAACTGTTGGCTTCAGTGTGACGCAGCTGCTTGTCACCTGCACCACTGCACTGTGACATCTGGGTTTTCTCCATGAATTAGGATGTCCCGTTGATAAACCCGGTCTGATCTCCCAGCTGGAAGAAGAAGACAAGATGATGGCAGAGGAGGAAGGGGCCCCCCCAGGCACCTGCCCAGGTGAGCACTGGGCGGACCCGCTGTGGTGGTGGGCCAGGGCACAGAGGAATATTACTTTAGGAAATGCCAATTAGGGAACTTTGCAAAATGTCCCCTATTTTTGGACAGATGGCCAAGAATATTTGCATGAACTTCCTTGCTCACCCTCCTTTACTCTCGACCACTCTGTTCACATCACTGTTTTACTTCAGCCTCCGTGGAAAAAGGAAAAGATCCGGCTCATCTTTTTTTAACACGCTGTTTGCGGGTCGTTTGCTACCACCAGTCAACGTAAAACGTGTAAATACGTTTCCCGCATACAATGTGAAATATTTTTGTAAGCAAAACATTATTCCCATATTACTATTCCTATAAGAAAGGATCACCACTTCCTTTAAGCCACATAGCTGGTGAGTAATAACACATTGTTTGCAGGTAGTTTGCTACTACCAGTCAACGTAAAACGTATAAATACATTTCCCGCATACAGTGTGTTAAATTTAAGTCCTGCATATGCTGTGCTCTTTGTCCAGTTCAAATTTGCATTCCTGTTAGTCCCTTTGTAAACATCTGACCGACCGTAATTGTCTTAGGGTCATTTTCTAGCACCTGCAGTGTGCAGGCCGAGTTTCTTTCCATGCAGACTTCCTCAAAAGAAAGCTAGCCCCTCGGAGCCTTGCCTTCTCGTGTGTGTACTTCACTGTCTTTTTCTCCGTCAACTTATATTTACTTTCAATTTATTTCAGATTTGGAGGCTGTAATTAAAACCAAATGGCTAACTCCTAAGAAGCATGTTTTTCGAAAAGAACACTCTAGCGGTGTGAAAGCGGTAAGACTAAACTGGGCAATTTCTGGCTTTTCACAGTAGGAAAATTCCTTAAGTTAGAAAAGCCACAAACTAATCAAATACAGTAAAGAGAAGTAGCATTTACACATGAGAACATGGTGTCCTTGGAGAGATACTCTGAAACTACTGTAAATTTGGAGGAAAAACAGACATTGTTAAGGAAATATTTACTTGTGGAAACACAGCTCTTAAGTGTGACTCAGAGTTTTTGTTTGAAACAAAGTGATTTTAAATGTATCAGAAAATGCTCTGTGAATATGAAAAGGACTTGTGGCAAAGCCTCTGTCTTTTTAAATTTCTTAGTGATTAAGCTGAGCAGAAAGTATGTACAAGTATTAAATAAATCAAAGCATCAGTTATAATAATGGAACTATTCTGGGAGAGAATCCATGTGCTAGCTTTAAGTATTGAAAATCTTACATAGTTATCGTTGCTCTCTTAATCAGCAGGAAAGGAATCACCTTGGAGTGAAACTCAATGAATGTAATCAGTGTTTTAAAGTCTTCAGCACAAAATCGAACCTCACTCAGCACAAGAGGATTCACACTGGAGAAAAACCCTACGACTGTAGCCAGTGTGGAAAGTGCTTCAGCAGCAGGTCTTACCTCACTATCCATAAGAGGATACATAACGGGGAGAAGCCCTATGAGTGCAATGACTGTGGGAAAGCCTTCAACGACCCCTCGTCGCTGAGGCTGCACGTGCGAATTCACACCGGAGAGAAGCCCTACGAGTGTAACCAGTGTTTTCACGTCTTCCGCACTAGCTGTAACCTGAAAAGCCACAAGAGAATTCACACCCGAGAGAACCACCACGAGTGCCGTCAGTGCGGAAAGGCCTTCAGCACGAGGTCCTCCCTCACCGGACACAACAGTATTCACACAGGGGAGAAGCCTTACGGGTGCCACGACTGCGGAAAGACCTTCAGGAAGAGCTCGTATCTGACGCAGCACATGCGCACGCACACTGGGGAAAAGCCCTACGAGTGTGAGCAGTGTGGAAAGTCCTTCAGCAGCAGCTTTTCTCTGACTGTCCACAAGAGAATTCACACCGGAGAGAAGCCGTACGAGTGCAGTAACTGTGGGAAGGCTTTTAATAATCTATCAGCTGTTAAAAAACACGTGAGAACACACACTGGAGAGAAACCCTATGAGTGTAACCAGTGTGGAAAATCTTTCACCACCAACTCCTACCTCTCGGTGCACAAGAGAATACATAACAGGTGGATATGACTGGCGTAGCTGGGATGGCACTCATTGATTTGTTCCCAGACAACTAGTAGCTCACCGTTGATGTATGAACTCTGGTGCTGCATAATCAATTTTCCTCCAAAACCCAGTAGTGTCAGACAACAGCATTTACTCACCGTGTCTCACGACGTCGCTAAGTCAGGAATTTGGAAGCAGCTTACTGCGTAGTTCTGGCTCCGGGCACCTCACGAGGTGGCGGGCGAGGTGTCGCAGGAGTCAGTCATCTGAGTTCTTACTGCAGAAGAGTCCTCTTCCACAGTGGTTCACTCGGCCCTGTCAGTCCCAGTTGTCGGCAAGGAAACTTCATTTCTCCACCAGGTGGAACCCCACAGGGCCACGTAGCTGCATGATGCAGCAGGTTCCCGCAAAAGCATCTGATCTAAGGGAGAGATAATACGTCATCCACACTCTTGGGACCCTTTCTCAGGAAGACTTACTGTCACTCCGTACTGCCTGGTCGCACAGACCTATCCTGATAAATGCGGGGGAAGCTACACAGATGTGTACATAAGGACCGAAATCATTAGAAACCAGATGAAGCTTGCAGTGGGACTAACGCAAAACGACCTGCGGTGTATTCAGTGTGAAGTGGCTTTCAGTCTCTCTCATCTTAATTCACTCTAGAGAAAAACCTCAGGAGAACAATCTGGTAAGCTTTCCGCTCAAGTGCAACAAAATGTGCACCACGGATTATATATTGGGAAGAAACTTTTGGAACGTGGTGGCTGTAGGGAAACTTCCATGACAGCTCTAGGGAGTCATGTGGCAGTTCACACTGAGGGGGAAACTGACTGTCATCAGAATGTAAAAGCTGTTAGGGACGCTCATTCCTTAGAAACACTCGAAAAACCACCCCAGAGGACCTCTCGGAATGCAGGAAACACTACAGCACTGAGCATGCGTATGACCGAGCAGAAGATGGTGAGAAACTCAAAGTAATTACTGTGGGAAGACCTCGAATGTTTCCTCAAATTTCAAGAGATGTGAAAATGTATTCTGGAGAAAAAATTCTCATTAAATGTGACCAGTATCAGAAAGATTTCCATTATTCCACATTCTTAGGAAACTGAGCACTCGCTGAAAAGAAATGCATCATTATGAAGAGAGAATGCCTTTGACAGTACCTCTTGCATTAGGAAAAGATTCTCCCTGGAGGCAAAACCTGCCGGTGTATTAACGCCGCAGAGTCTCCGTGATGCTGTATTTGTAGAAATGTGAGAACTCAGGCGGGGAGAAGCCTGGGCGTGTCGCCACCGCGGTGACTCCGCAGCTCGTCACTGTGTGGCCCCCTGGTCGTATCAATTGGAAATGAACAGTAGACTTGTGATGAGTGTGGGGTAACCTTTATCAGTGTCTGGGCCACTCTAACTTTGTCTTTCTGTTTTAGCGTAAGCATTTGTCTCTGTAACTATACACCAAAATAAACATAAATGATGTCCCATCATTGTGTATATATTCTCATTGACACAGCACTTTGTGTGCCGGTGCCCTTTAAATTTACCAGCCCTTGGGGCCGGCCATTTTCTGTGCCACCGCATGAACGGTACAAGCATTCAGTAAAACACACACAACTCCTGAACTACTGGATATTAAAAAAAACTGTAATATCTCTCATAAAACACCTTACACTTTCACCAAAACAATGTGTGAAGCTTCTAGACTGAGGACGATCAAAGAAATAGCTCCTGATAGTTCCACATAAATCCCCCGTAGCATGAAAAACCGGAGACTAGATGAACACGTATTAATACGCGAGCGGCCACCTGATACTGGTGACAAAAACACGTACTAATATGTGAGCGGACCACAAAGTGTTAAAATATTCATATGTGTGTGTAGTAAAAACTATTTCTGAATCTCCTGCATTGATTTAGTTTCTCGTGGTGGAAATCGGACTATTTTCTATATGCCTTTTTCTGACATCATGGCATTTTTGTCAAGTAAACGGACTTTATGGTGGTGTTTTTATAATCTCTCCTGCAGTGGCAGTTTTCGTTGGCCCATGCCCACTCTCCCATATTTATTTACTAAAAGGGAAAAATGTTCAAGATGTCAGTGAGGAATACCGAAAATAATCTGAGACTTTCCTGAAGCCCTGAGGTATGTCCCACTTTGCTGGCCGGGAAAACTAGGTCACCCCTGGAGGAAAAACCGTCCGGCTTGTCTCCCTCACCGACATCCTATTCCTCGCGCCCATTCTTTTCATCGGAAGTCTACTCTGCCAAGTCTGGAAGAGCTGTATTTTGATCGTGAGAATAAAACCAGTGTCACTGCCGACCTCAGTGGCACAAGCTCCCCACAACCTCTGGCTGGCAGCGCCAGCTCTGGTCTGCTTAGCCCTTCTCTTTTGGATTTAAGAGTAACCTCTGGTGAAGCCAAAATTGTTAGTTTTTGGTTTTTGAGGTGATGTTGTTAATGTCCAACTGAATGCAATAGGTAGGCTGCTAATTTTAGTAGGTCAAATTTAACAAAAGCGTCACGCTTCCTTAAAAATCATGTACTCTGATTTTTGGGTGTAAAATATAACGTGCCCATAAACTTAAGCAAGAGCAGGAATTGACTGAGAAGGGACATGAGGAACTTTATGGGGTGCAGAAACGTTCTATATTTTGAAAGAACTGTGGATTACATAGGTGTGTACGTTTGTCAGAATGCACTAGCTGTCTCCCTTAGATGTCCTGTGCGTTGCACTGTATGTAAGTTTTACCTCAATTTAAAACATTCATTTTGTTAACACTTTGTGTGCCGGTGCCCTTTCAATTTACCAGCCGTGGGGCCGGCCATTTTCTGTGCCACCGCATGAATGGTAGAAGCATTTAATAAAACACACACAACTCCTGAACTCCTGGATATTAAAAAAACTGTAATATCTCTCATAAAACACCTTACACTTTCACCAAAACTGTGGAAAGCTTCTAGACTGAGGACGATCAAAGAAATCGCTCCTAATAGCTCCAAATAAATCCACCGTGGTGTGAAAAACTAGAGACTAGATAAACACATATTAATGTGTGAGCGGCCACCTGATACTGGTGACAAAAACACGTACTAATACATGAGCCAGACCACAAAGTGTTAAGTGAAAGAAATGAGAGAAAAAATGCCATTTATTGCATGTTCTATTATATGACGTTCTGTAAAAGGCAAAACTAGGGAAGAACAGCAAATGTCTTTTAAGGGGGAAGGAGGAAAAGACGACTCCACAGGCAGCACAAAACAATCTGGGAATGATGCAATTGTTCTGTCAAGATTATGGACGGGCTGATGGATATACAACTCTGAACTCGCGGAATCTATAGAACTGTGAATATTACTATAGATTAAATAGAAATGAATCTATCAGGTAGCAGAGGAAATACAAGATGGGATGCAAGCTATAACAAAGGAAGCTAACTGTTATAAAGGAGTAACAGCTTCAATGAAGAAAACCAACTTACTTTGGAAAACTAGGTTTCAATGAGGTACGATAAGGCCCAACACAGCAAGAACTATCCATGAATCCTGTATTCCAGGTTAAACTGCTGTTTCTCAAAGTGGTAGAGATTAGCAATTCTGAATCCCCTTTATATGTATACTAGGGCTGAAAAATTACGTATATAAAGTGTCAGTATTGAGTACCAGTTTCTCACTGTCAAAGAGATAATACAAACGAGATGTCTACAGTGAACACTGGTGTTGCACTGGAATTGTAGTTATCAGTATGAATAATACTCTTTACTGGAGGGGTGAATGTGGGGACAGACAGGGATGTGTGTGCACAGGACAGTACACACTAGTATATTTCCAAGACCTGTCAGCTCAGAAGGCTGAGCAGCTGGGACTTCACAGTAGCATTGAGAATATCTGTCACCCAGCTCTTGGTTTCTAAAATACTATCCTCAAAGAAGAAGGGCTCCTTGGATAAATAGTTGATTTCAGGGCTTGGTAGGGAAAAGACATTCCGGCCCTGAAATAGCTCCACAGGGTCTTCTAATAGAAACTAAAGATTGACACAAAGAAGTAGCCCCCCAATTCTACCTAAAGTTTCTCAGGTCCTTAGTAGCCCCTCGGCTGTGCTTAGAATAGTTACTGCAAGCTGGGGAGCTGTGCAGGAGTTTCGAAGGTTAGTTTTTGGACTTTCTGAAGTAGAGTGACCTTGTTTAAAAAATAAAGTGAAAAATGGCAGCGAGGCTTCAATTCAAACCCCGAGAGTACTGAGTACTAAGAGTAAGGAGTACATCTAAGAGCACAAAATGGAAATAGTCCGCTCTCCCTCACAGAGTCTAAAGCCTAGCCCTCCTAGGGTCAAGGTGTTATTTTGGTACATCTATTCATTACAGTATACTGAAGGTATACATTAGCTTTATTTTTTTTAAGACTTATTTATGCACACAAGCTGGGGTGCAGGCCAGAGGCGTGGGGCGGCGAGAGGTTCACCAGAGACAGAGTGGGGAGCAGCACAGGCGGATGGAATGAAATCCACTGCTGAGGGGAGCAGCGGGCGAGGCAGGAGAGGTCTGCCGCGCCATGTGGGAAGCTCCCCGGCTGGGCGTATAGCGGCTGCGGACAGCTCCACAGAGCAGCACTTAACCACTGCGCCAGCAGGGAGGCCCTATATATTCATGAGCTTTAGAACTGCCTGCCTTCACACAACCGAAGATTCAGAGGAAGACAACATAGTAGCGAAGAGCCTCTGTAAGGTTAACAAGATTCAGCACCCAAGAAGAAAAGAGCTAGACAAGTAAAGCGGGGGGAAATTTCCACGCTCTGCCCATGTAGAGCAATAGGAGCGGGCCCAGAGTCGCTCCGGGTACTGGAATCCATAAACAAGAACTTGAGAGGGGCTAAGAGTATGTTAAAGCAAATGGAGGAAGTGTGCACAAATTATAAAAAATGAAAGACAAACGGCAAGGCTTCAGAGCAAAGAAAAAGGACAATTGCCTTCAAAGGAGGGACAGAGATTCTAGTAACTTCGAGAGTTATGGAAGCAAAAAGACCATGATCTCCAAAAGGTTTAATGGAAAAACACTGGCAGTCCAAAATTCTATGAATAAAAATAAACATTCTTTGAAATGCAGAAAAAGATGTGTTCTGACAGGGATTTTTGGGAAAAAGGATACAAGAACTACACTTCAAGAAACATGAAGGACTTTCAGAATGAAGGAAAATGATCCCATTGCTATGGGAAGACACGTAAGTCCAGGAATGACAATCAGCAGGGGACAAAATTAACATTAAAAATGAATATTGAGGGCCTCCCCGGTGGCGCAGCAGTTGAGCGCTGCGCTGTGGAGCTGTCGGCAGCGGTGATGCGAGTTCGACGCCCGGCCGGGGAGAATCCCACATGGTGCGGCAGACCTCTCCTGCCTCGCCCGCTGCTCCCCTCAGCAGTGTATTTCTGATCTGCCTGTTCTGCTCCCCACTGTGTCTCTGGTGAACCCTCTCGCCGCCCCACGCCTCTGGCCTGCACCCCAGCTTGTATGTATAAATAAAAAAATAAATCTTTAAAGAAAATGAATATTGACTGTACAGTTGTACAACCCTGTTTAGTTCACTTTCAGCTAACTCAAAACTTCCAAGATAAATATGCTTTTCAAAACACATGGAACTGGTCTCCCAAAATGAGAGCTTTCCCAGCCCAGCCCCAAAGCAATGGCATAGAAGCCCCAGCAAGTCTTGCTCACCATTTTTAACAGAATAAGCAAGAGACGTCCTAACACTTTGTGTGCCGGTGCCCTTTAAATTTACCAGCCCCTGGGCCGGCCATTGTCTGTGCCACCGCGTGAGTGGTAGAAGCAGTCAATAACACACACACAGCTCCCGAACTACTGGATATTAAAAAAAAAAACTGTACTATCTCCCTAAAACACCTTACCCTTTCACCAAAACAATGTGTAAAGCTTCTAGACTGAGCACGATCAAAGAAATAGCTCCTGATAGTTCCAAATAAATCCACCGTGGCATGAAAAACCGGAGACTAGATGAACACGTATGAATACGTGAGCGGCCACCCGACACTGGTGACAGAAACACGTACCAATTCGTGAGTAGTAGGCCACAAAGTGCTAACAAGTGCCCATCATTCTCCAACGCTGGAGGCGACAGGACTTCAGGTAGCAACGGTCACCCCCAGGCACAGACGGGGGTGTGAGCGAGCAAACCTCCACCCCCAAGCTAGAATGACAGGAACCCCAACAAGCGCGCATCACTGTCACAGAGGGGCTGCGGGAGACTAGGGCTGCTCTGGAGGGTCTGCCGTTCTGAAGGCTGCCAGGAGGGGCTCGGGGCTGGCGTGTAAATACCAAGCAGGGCTGGCACGGGGTTTGCCTGAGTACCCAGGGCAGTATTTTTAAGATATCTGTGGAATCCAAAACACTTAGAAGTCCCCCTTCACTGCTCTAGGCCTGGAGTCTCTGGGGTCTCCTGGATGTACAGACACACTGAGGTCGCCCCAAAGCTGCTTCCCTTGTAGTGCCTGCCCTCACCACCAGGGGGAGCTCTTCTGACTGGCTCCTGAACGCGCAGCTGGCGGGGCTGACAGGAAGAGCGCCCTGTCTCCGCTTGGTCTGGTTAAGTGGAGTTGTTTTCCTGAAATAAACCTTCATAGGTGTCTCTGCAAATGTCCATATACGCACACATGCATCCATGCATGTATACACACATGTAAGTGCTCATGAAATAGGTACATATGTTCCTTTTCTCTGGAAAACTCTAATGCCTGTTTTGGTCCTGAGGATGTTCCAGATGAATAGTCTGAAAGATGTGTTTTCTTAAATGGCTCTGAGGTCTCGAATTTGTTCTCAGATCTTACTCAAAGCACTAGTCATACTATTTTCACTGACAGTCCATGGCAAATTATGGCAGTAGAGACATACAAAATATCACCAACCACTGGATAATCCTTGTGAAATACTTAACACTTTGTGTGCCGGTGCCCTTTCAATTTACCAGCCCTTGGGGCCGGCCATTTTCTGTGCCACCGCATGAATGGTAGAAGCATTCAATAAAACACACACAACTCCCAAACTACTGGGTATTAACCCTTTGCCCTCGAGGCTTTTTTTGCGCGGGCGAACCAGCCACTCGAGACGATTTCAGCTATATTAGGGAAGCGTTTTACAGGTACTTTGAAATCATGTTATACTCAAACAAACGTATACAAATAATAAAATTTCACCAATTTACTTTTTTACATTGAACACAACAAAATCTGTTAAATATTACACTCTAATTAGTTTTTGTGTGATATTTAGTCAAACAATTCCCAAGATGCAGCCTCGGTTTGTCAGAACATGTATCACAATGCTAAGTTGAGACTAACTAAGCTAAGGATGCAGGCCGAGCCTGGTCCATGAAAGTAATTGCAATAAGAACATCTTATCACACATCGGAAATAAACATATTGACTTCCAAACCGCTCGGGCGCCCTAGCTGTGCCACTTGAGTGGACGCATTACACCACCGGGGGCCCTAGCAGCGCCGCTCTAGTGGACGCATTAAACCGCCGGGCACTGTAGCGGCGCCGCTCGAGTGCAAAGGGTGAAAAAAACTGTCATATCTCTCATAAAATACCTTACACTTTCACCAAAACAATGTGTAAAGCTTCTAGACTGAGCACAATCAAAGAAATAGCTCCTGATAGTTCCAAATAAATCCACCGTGGTGTGAAAAACCAGAGACTAGATGAACACGTATGAATACGTGAGCGGCCACCTGATACTGGTGACAAAAATACGTACTAATACATGAGCGGACCACAAAGTATTAAAAAGCTAGGTTTTGTGGATTAAAAAATGGGCGGAGGATCTACACGGGCATTTCACCAAAGGAGACACACAGATCACCAGCAGACACGTGAGATGATGGTCTATGTCACTTCTCCATGGGTAACTGCAAATCAACACAGCGAAGACTTCCCCTCACACTGGCTAGAATGACTATTATCAAAAATTCAAGAGATGAGAAATGTGCGGAATAGGAATTCTTGCCCACCGCTGGTGGGGATGTAAGTTGGTACAGCCATTATAAAAAATGGTGTGGAGGGTCCTTAAATAGTTAAGAATGAACTGCCATCTGATGCCGTGATCCTATTTCCGGGCATTTAGCTGAAGAATAGAAAGACAGTGGCTCACAAAGGTACATGAACCTCTTAAATCACAGAAACGCTGCTCACAACAGCTGTGAGAGGGAGACGACCCAATGTCCAAGACGGGAGCGGGTAAGCAGCCCAGACAGTGGGGTACCGCATTTGTGACAACACGGGGGGCTTCAAGGGGATAGTGCTAAGTGGAATAAGTCAGAGAAGAAAGGCAAACACTGTATGGTTTCATTCGTTGATAGAATATATAGAAAACAAAAACAGATCTTTAGACTGACGACAGAATGGCGGTTGCCAGGAGGGAAGCAGGCGTAGGGGTTGGGTCGAAGGGTCTCCTGGTTGGCCATGGATGCTAACTAGATCCGGGGTGGTGGGCCCAGTGACAAAATGTAATCTGGGAACCCGTACAGTGTTGTAAACTATGTCACCTCAAATAAAAAAATAAAAGGTTTTAGGTCTTGGGTGATATTTTAGATCACGTTTGGCAAACGAATAAATGTAATGAAATGAGTGGGGAAAGAAAGTGGAGCTCAGAGCATTCAATTTCCAGCTCAAGCGTCATACACTTAATTGAACTTTCTAGTACCTTCCCCCAAAGAAACTCTTAGGTCCTGTAGCTCCAGCCATGCAATGATGCTCTTAGAAGACCGACAGACACGCAGGCAGAAGGGCTCCGCGGCTCCGCGGGCGGTGGTAGGGGTGGGAGAGGGCCCTGCCTTCAATTTGGGGCAACAGCGAGCTGCAGGCGACCCGTCCCCACCGCGGGTCTCAGCACTCACAGCCACTCAACTCCCTAGTCGTGTGGACGCTCGCCTCCCTCCCCCAAATTCCGCTTGCACAGGCACAGAACCCACATGGAGGGCAGCAGATCTTCCGGCTAGGACCAGGAGTCAGGGCAACTGCAGCCCCGTGTCCCTAACCGCAGAGCCGGGGTCTGCCCAGGGTCGCCAGCCCGCGGGGTGGGCGCGGGTCTCGCCCATGACTCTGCAGTGCGCGCCCACGAGACGCTGGTGGCACGACCTATATGGCCAAGGCTGGACTCTCGCAGACCAGCGAGGGCCCAGGCGCTCTCGCAGTAGTGCTGGGTGCCAAAGGTGCCAGGGGCCCCAGGCGAGGGGCGCGGGTCCCGACCGCCCCTCCACCTGGCCCTGCCCCATATAGCCACGCCCCCATCGCCACACGCCACGCCCCCATCGCCCGCTCAGCATCCAACCGTGGGCACGCGCCCTGGGGGCCTCCTCTGCGGAGGGCGAGGCTGCAGGCAGCCAGGGCTTGACGTTTGCCTCTCGGAACGCCCCCCACCCCCGAGTTCGCTGGCCAGTATTGGAAAGCAAGAACTTACTGGTTACAACGGACATACCTGCTAGATGGGAACTGCAGCCTGACGCTCAAAGCCCTTCCCCGTCCTCTCAGACCCCTGCGGCGGCTGGCTCGGAGCAGTGTCCTGCGCCCCGGCAGGCGGCGCCCTCTCTCGTCCGGCCTCGCACCGCCGTGCCGTGTTATAAACAAGGAGAGAAGCGTCCCCGTGGGAGGTCAGCTCCGCACTCGGCACAGATGGGCAGTCGGGCGCGCAGGTAAGGGCCCCCGGACCCATGCTGGGGGCGCGCCCACGCCACTCCTGTGCCCCCACCGGCTCTGGGCCAGCGGGACCGCTCGCCTTGGCCTCCTGCAGCGTGGGGAGCCGGTGGAGGGAGGTTACCCCCAGTGCGCCGCGTGGCCCGGGGCAGCCCTGCAACCCCCTTGATGTACCTTCAGAACCCAAGACAGGTAAGTGACATGTTGCCTTGGGGGAGTCTCGTGATCATTCTCTTAAATTTTTTCCCTTTCGTTTCTCTGATTAACTCCAAGTTATTTCCACGCGCTCCTGGCTCTGGCCCCGGGCACGCCCATTTCTGCGCAGGGAGGACGGCGCAGGGTCGGGCAGCAGCTTCCTGGAGCTCCCATTTACTCCCGGATTTGGAAGGAATGAAGCAAAGGACTTTCCAAGGTAAATCGTGAAAAATTTAAAACTGAGACAGGGCTGAGAGTCACAGGCTGTTGATACTTGGCATTAATGTGTGCCGGAAATGTCAGACGGGCTTGGAAAAAGCACTTAGGGAGACCCTATCTCACCTGATTTTAAAGAGGAAAAAGAAGTGATGTAGCAAGTCCTTGAAAAAGAACTACCAACTTCCTAAGTCACATTCTGGCCCCTGGACATCAGCCATGCCCGGCAGGTCAGGGCGCGGTGTGGCTGGGGGCCCCTCCCAGGAACCAGTAGCACATGGAGGTGCAGGGGCCCGGCCCCCCTTAGACCAGCAGCACCAGATACTGAACGTCTTTTCTCCAAAGATTTGCCAAGGGGCAAGCCTGAGTGATGGTCAACCAGTTCTCCTTGGAAGCCACATGAAACTTTCCCCACAAGCCGTGAAGTTTCAAACGCTGCATTTTTAAGAGGCTGCGTTGACTTTGAGTGACCATCAGCAGCAAAATGTCTCGGGAGAGAAACGGCTGCTGGCAGCCTGGGTGTTAAAAATTAAAATGTTATTTTAGGAAAACACTCATCAGGGTAGGTTTGGTGGGGGATGGTTCATTAGGAAATAGATGGCAAAAATTGTTACTTCTACTAAATTCGGGACTGAGAAGTCCTTTGGGGCTACATCCCAATGCTTTTTATTTATTTTATTTATTTATGTTTTTTGCCCGCGTGAGCCATACAGATTTTGAAGTGTTTTGAGGCAAAAAGTTCAAGCTCACAAATACCCCCCGTCAATTCCCATCATTCATGGGGAGACCTCCTTCTCCATCACGATTACTCAGGGAGATGTTTACACACACACACCCTTATCATCTATCACATCAGGTACACGGTTCTATATAAGCCAACTAAGTACACGTGCGCACGTGGCCGTGCAACCACACCATCAGCAGAACTGTTTTGCAAGCCCCAAACTGGCCTCGTTTTTAAATAATGACGACCTACTAGCGTTCGACTTTGTTTCTACAAGTTAGAGTAAATAACTTAAATGAGTGGCATCCTGTAGTAATTTTCCTTTTCTGAAAGTCTCACGTCACTTAGTATCAAGTCTTCTAGGTGCCAAATAAATCCTTGTAACAACCTCCAACTAGTATGTTTGCTCCTTGAGAACAAACCCTGTATCGTACCCGTACCCCAACCCCAACCCCAACCCCAACCCCAGCCCCAGCCCCAGCCCCAGCCCCAGCCCCAACAGCAGAGCTTCCAGACAAGCACACTTGGGCAGCAGATACACACTGTGGACACGCCTGGCTCCTAACGTCTAAGGAATCAAAACACTAACTACTCAGATAAACTAATTTGTGCGTGAATTGAAAAAGACTGGGGTGGAGAAGAGGCTCTTCAGCCTCATCAGTGGGTTTTAACACTCTGTGTGCCGGTGCCCTTTCAATTTCCCAGCCCTTGGGGCCGGCCATTTTCTGTGCCACCACATGAATGGTAGAAGCAGTCAATAAAACACACACAACTCCTGAACTGCTGGATATTCAAAAAACTGTCATATCTCTCATAAAACACCTTACCCTTTCACCAAAACAACGTGGAAAGCTTCTAGACTGAACTCGATCAAAGAAATAGCTCCTGATAGTTCCAAATAAATCCACCGTGGCGTGAAAAACCGGAGACTAGATGAACACGTATTGATACGTGAGCGGCCACCTGATACTGGTGACAAAAACACGTACTGATACGTGAGCGGGCTACAGAGCGTTAACCAGGCAAGAGAAGCACGTCCTGAGACCTGGCCCTATACCGTTCCCTGGGGGACCGGATTTTGACATGAGGCAGGAGAGGCGCTTGAGGAGCATCGTGCTGGGCCCCCTCTCCAGGGCAGACCCCGATGCGCTCCAGCACCAGAGGCGCCCACCGCCGCCCCCCACCCCCACCCCCACCCCGCGCACCGTTGGCCCAGGCGGCCGCCGCAGGCCGACTAGGTTCGGATCACTCTTCAGGGTTCCAGCTGCTGGCACAGATTCGGCGGGCGGGCAGAGACTGGGCCCGGGCAAGAGCTCACGCCAGCCGGCACCACCACTCTGCGGCGCCCCGACACCCCCCTCTGCTCCAAGCTTATTTGTGGCTGGAAAGAATTGAATGGCACAAAGTCCTTGGCCCATAATAAAAACTGCTGTCACCTGGTGCTAATAGCGCTGTCACGGGACCTGCTGAGGCGGGCCAAGCCGTGTCCCTGAGACTCTGGCTAGAACGCGGCGGGACTCGCCTCCTGCAGCCAGGTGCAGCGCAGCTCGGGGAAGAAGGCTCAGCCCTTCCCCGCTAGGTTGTTTTCTTCTGTGTTGATTTCCACAGAGCCAGCTCCGGGCCCAACAGAAGCGGAGCCGGAGGAAGAGGAGCAGAGGAGCAGGCGGGGAGACGCGACCGCCCTGAGGCTCAGCCCAGCCCGGGAGAGCCCGCCGCGGGCCCCGGCAGCTCCCGCCGCCCTTTACCGCTCCTGAGCGCCGCCGCGGAGGTGCGGGGCGCCCCTGGATTTGAATCCCATGCAGAGACCGCCCCGCGGCCTGCACGTCTGACCCCCACGCCGCACCCCGCCCGCTCTGCTCACTCAGTCTGTTCCAGTCTGGTCCCATCCGCGGCTGCCTGCGCCGCCGGGGGTCTCCTGCTCCGGGTCCTGGGCTCCCTCAGGCCGGGATCTTCTTGCTCTCCTCTCAAAATGGCCTCCCCGCAGCCTTGGGCTTAACCCCGCGCAGCTGTCCACCTTGTAGCTTCACGAGCTTCACCTGCTGCCCAGGGCCGCGGCTGCTCTTGGGATGACAATCAGGGGCGGCCCCGCCCCGCCCCCGCCCCCGCTGTGGCCAGAGAAGGGTGGGGGTCGCTGCCCGGTGCAGAGGGAGATTCCTTTGCAGGGCCCCAGGGCAGCTGTTTCTAGGTGGGCGCAGCCCTGATGGGGAAGCTGGGGAGGCCCCGGGGCCACGATTGGGACTCTGGGGCGTCCCGCTCCAGCCGGGGCACTGCGGGCCTTCCGGCCGCGCTGCTGGCCTTTACCCCGGCTCCTGGGCCTCCCCTGGCCGCTGGCTCTCTGGCTTGCAAAACACAGCAGGCTCCAGGGGACTCCCCCTTTAGGGGACCACCCCCCCAGGCTGCACCATGCGGGGGGGGGGGGGCACCGCTGGCCGGGGCAGCTGAAGCGGCGCTTTGCGAGGAGGGTCCCGCCTCCGCGCAGCGCGGGCCGGGCTGGGCCTCCTCCCAGCCCATCCGGGACTCGATCTGGTCCCACTCGTAGCTCATGGAGAACGTCACCTCTGCGTCGCCGTCGCGGAGGCTCGATGTCAGGCCCGAGGTCCCCTCACGCCGCTCCACCTGTGCCCCCCCCACGGTAGCGAGCGGCCTGCCTCGGTGGGGTTGGGGGCAGCGCGGTCTGCTGGCGCCCGCCCGCGCCCCTGGAGTTTCAGCCCTGAAGAGGCTCAGACCCCGCGCCCCGCAGAGAGGGCTCCAGTCTTCGCACTCGGCCCGGGCCGCTGCACTTCGGGGCCTGGGCGAGTGTGGGGCGGCAGGAGAGGGGCTGCCCAGAAGGCTTCAGCTGGCGGCCGTGGTGCGCTCTTGCGGAAGCCAAAGTCTGCAACCTTGACGTTCAGGTCAGTTCCCAAAGGCAGGTTCTCTGGCTTTAGGTCCCTGTGGACGATGCCTTCCCGGCAGCCCCACCGCAGCGGCCGCCCTCAGCCAGCGGTCCTGGACCCCCCTTCCAGCCGGCCGCGGTCCTGCAGGTGATCAAACGTGTCTCCCCTGCTAGGGGCCCGACCACGGGGCGTTTCCATGGTGTCAGTCACCCTTAGCTGGCCGGCGCCGCCTCGGAGAGTGGTCGGGGCGCCGAGGGCTGGCTCGCCCTGGCCGGCGATCCTGGGGGACAGTCATGGCCCCCAGGCATGGCCACAAGGCCCCCCAACATTATCACTTACTGATGATAGTAACTGAAAACACAAGCCAGCTAAATACTAGCTAAATAAAAATGGGGAGGAACAAATGAGAAGACCCCAAAAAGCAAATGGCTCAACCCCTCCGGTCACTGAATACTGGTTTGTTGGGGTGAGAGGTCCAGGCACCCGGGCCCAGCACGGGCCTGCCCAGCCCCGGCCTCTCCTCACAGGCCCCTGACGGCCAGACCCGCAAACAGGCCTATCACGACTTCCTTCCGGCCGGTGCCCCACTGTTCAGTTCTTTTGCGGGCCCTCCCGGCCCGTCTGACGCGGGGTAGAGTGGCCGGCACCTCGCGAGACCCCGACGGGCCCCGTGGTCTTCCTGGTTTGCATTCTGGTCCTTGGTGGGCTTTTCAGACGCAACTTCAGTCTCGCCCTCGAGGCTGCCTTTGCCGGCCCTCTCCGGCCTGCTGCGCCCACCTGTCGCGGGGCCTCGCCGAGTCTTTGAGACCCTTGCACCCCTGACCCTCCGCTCAGCCCTCCGCTCAGCCCTGCGGTCAGTCTGACCGGAGGAAGCAGACTGGAGCCCTCCCTGGGCGCTCAGGGAGCCGGGGCCTCTGCTCATTTGCTAAGTGAGGAGCTCGCGGGGTCGTGTGGTGCTCGGGTGGGTGGGGGGTGGCACCGGCCACTGCAGGCTGAGCCCGAGGGGACGGCTCCCCAGAAGGGCTGTTTCGGGGTTTTCAGCTCCACTCTCCTCCCGAGAAGGGAGAAGGGCTGGAAACCGAGTCAGGCGGTGCTCCCTACCCGAGGAGGCCTCCGCCGCGTGGGGCCTGGGCGCTCGCGGGTGCCCTGAGCCCTCCAGGCCCGCCCTCCCGGCCTGCCCGCGGCCGGTCACCTGCCGCGTGCCCTGCTCTCAATAAACAGTGCACAGGCCACGCCTCCGAGTCCTGTCGGCCGCTTCAGACAATGAGCACACGCAGGGGCCCGCAGCCTCGCCCCGCGGAGCCCGGCGTGGCTTCTGGGTCCAGGGGCCTCGGCTGTGTTGTGGGCACCAGCTGGGGTCCCGGAGAATTGCTTGGCCTGGCGGGACGCGCGTATCTGACGATGAGGTGTTTCGAGTAACCAGTGGAGGGGGCTCGGGAAAGACGGGGTGAGCTCCTCACGGCGGCGCGTCTGACCCTGCCCCCCTCAGCGGGACCCTGTTAGGGCTGCTCAGTCAGAGCCCCCCGCCCACGTCTCCTCGGGGATTCCACCCGCAGCCCCAGACTCTGCCCCTGACTACGCCCCACCCCGTGTTGGGAGCGGCCCCGAGGCAGAGCCCCCTGCCCAGCAGCCCCTGCGCGACACCTGCACAGCACTTGGCGAAAGGATGTCACCTGCCTGGTCCTCCCCATGGTCTGAAGCACGGGCTGCGGTCCCCAGCAGGAGGATGGGGTGAGCCGTGCAGGCAGCCGCCGGCGGCTACTCCCACCTGCCCGCCCAGGCTCCTGGGCAGCCCACAGCGGATGTCCCGAAGCGCTGGTCCGTCGGGCTTGCTCTCTCCCCCCGCTGGGTCTGCCGCACCCACTGCCCCTGAGCAGGGCCCCCGACCCGGCCAGCTCCCCGGGGGCCAGGGGGAGGACCCCGAAACCCAGCAGAGCCTCAGCACAGCGTGAGGCTGTGGCCAGCGCTTGCACCCACCCACCCACCCACCCCGCAGGGCTGCAGGAAGCAGATGTTTGCTACTTCAAGCCACAAGGTCTGGGGGCTTTTTAAAATATATATATATTTTTTTTTGCAAAGTCCTAGGACTCGTGCAAAACCACACAGTGAGCTGGCGGGGCCTGTCTCCTCCCCCCGCAGCCTCGACAGGAAGCCGTTTAGCACCTTCCTTCAGTCCACTGTCCCCCCACGGGCCGGCTGCCGGCGGTCAGGTCAACACTCCCAGGAGGACATAAAAATACTCAGTGTGTAAGTCTCCAGCACCTGGAGGGGGGCGGGGCCATGCAGGCCCCCCCTGGACCTCTCGGGGTGACTGCCTCGGCGCTTTAATCCGGGGGTGTTTGGGGGTGTCATCAAACGGCATGGAAATACGGGGCTGTCAGAAAAGCCCGGACGTATTCTTCGTTTTTCAAGCAAAAATGAGTCATGAGTTTTCCGACCCCCCAAGTCGGGATTTAGGGGGGAGGGCGACGGCGCGGGCGTGCAGCGGAGACCCTCAGCCCCGCGGTCACGGCGGCTCGGCTCCCCCTCGTTGCCCGGAAGAGGCGACGTGAGCCGGCTCGCGGCTTCCAGGATTCCCTGCACGCGGCCCACGCGAGCCACACCCCGCACAGCCCGCGGGGCCCCGGACGCCACGCAACAGCAAGATATGCTCAGATAATTTATTCAGAATTTTAATATAAACAGGTAATTATCCCATATTATACATGCAAAGTGATTCTGCTATTCCAAAGAAAGGCATTTTCTGTACACGGCACTACTTGGCTCTTGTAGGAAAACACAGACAAAAAAATAACCGAGCTTTCGGCGGGTTTCAGAAGAGCTGTTTCCACACACGCCACAGCACACGGGGCAGCACAGGCTCAGGGACGGGGTTGTCCGCGGGACAGGGCTGAGGCCCCAGGCCGAGCCAGCCAACCCCGACGGCGCGCCCCTCCCCGAGGCCCGTTCCTTCCGTCTCAAGGGGGAGGAGAGCGCCCATCACGCTGCGGTTCTGCCCAAGGCTTTCTCGGGCCCACACCCAAGTCAAAATGTGGCCGGGGGCTAGTTCTGTACCTTGACGGCGCGAGAGCCTAATCGTGAGCTCACAAATTCACTGTCCCCCTCTTTCTGGGGGACCCGGAAAGAAACATTCACTTTCAGTTGCAGCCCCTAAAGACCCATTATTTCCTGGGTTTGCAAGAACAAATGCTGATCTGTCGTCTTCATTCCCAGCCTCACCTCTGGTGTCCATTAATATTCTGAGGAACATTCTGGAAGATTTCCTGAAGGCATTTCCTCCGTCCCCACCCCCCACAAGGCCCTAATTTCTAAATAGCCTCAGGTGTCAAGGACTCACCAAGCAGCATCCAAGAGTCGTTCAGCCCCAAACTTCACCCCCACAGAGCAGAAAAGTGATTGCCACTGCAGCACTCGGGGCCCACAGGCCTGCGAGAGCCACTCCCGCTGGCCCAGCACGGGCGCGGGGGACAGGGACAGCGCGGTGAGTCAGGGGTGGCCCCAGGGCCTCGAGGTTGCGCGGGCAGGTCCTTGCCCCCATTCGCACATTTTCTTTCAGTTGTGCTCAAATCTACTGGGAGAACCGGCGCCCTTTCTTCCCCTCCCTACTTGCTTAAAACAGGAAGGCACCAGGACGGTCCGGGGTCCTCCAGGAAGCGGAAATGACCACCGGAAGTTCACCCATTAAGGAAAAGGGTTTCGTATTAGAGAGACAGCGTCAAAAACAAATACTCAAGCTGGCTTTGTTGCTTTTTTTTTTTTTTTTTGGTAACTCATCACAATCGCCCCCGACAGCCAGGACTTTGCAGAACATTCTGGTGGCAGTCAACCGTATCTGACGCTGCTTGCTTTCCCTGCAGCAACCAAGGCCCCGGGTGAGGCCTGCGTGCAGGCGCTCCAGTCCCACCCGGCCTGATTGGCTTGAAGTCAACCAGACCCCAAAACAGAGGGCCAAGGTTCTGATGCCAAAAAATGTGTTCGGTTTGCTGGTAGGTTTGGGGTGGCAATTTCTCGACATGCCCCCTCCCCTTTTGGAAAAGGGGACACCTCATTGGGTGTTTGTGTGTGGAGTGCCACAGGGTGACGTTCTTCACCCCAAAACGGATCTCAGCCTGAAAGGAGTGGGAAGAAGTCAGACAGAGAGCCCGGGCCTGGTGGTGCCCACTTGGGGGAACACAGTGGGCAGTGGGGTGCTGGCCCTGAACTGGAGACTGTCTTTACCCCAGTCAAGACATCTGCTCCCCATTAAAGGCAGATGGCGCAGGCCTGGGGCCCCCACACCAGAGGCAGGCCCAGGCCTGTTTGAGGAGGGCTTATTGAGGGAGCCCTCAATCAATGGAGGATTAAAACAAAGAAAATTAAATTCAGAGAAGAATTTTCTCGGCCAGGAAGAGGGTCTGTGCCCACACAAAGACCACACTTTGTCTGTCTAAACTCCCTCCCTCGAGATTCTTCCTCCTCCCTGGGATTCCAGAATCAGCTGATGTAGATTTCCCCTGATTCAGGTGAGATCCAGGCAGGATTCTGCAGTCGCAAAGATGTCCAATGTTAAACCACATCCTAATGATACACTGAGGTAGACTGTGCTGGAAAAAAAATCATTACCCCACATTCACCTGTTTATTCTTCTTTGATAAAAATTTACATGCGCTCCATTTTTTTATGAAAGTGATTTTTACAGTGATTTTTATATATTAAAATAAATAATTTTCCCCTAATATAAGAAAACCTTTCTTAATTAGAAAAATGTGAAAACTGCTGCTAGTGTAGCATACAGCCACTACAAATTTACTACGGAAACAACAAAAGACTTCCATCTACGTTTCTCTAGTTGATGTCCAGACCCTCTACTATGTACAAAATAAATTTGGCGAAAATAACTTCTGGATTCTTGCTTCTTGTACCCAATCACTGAGGCTCCCCAGAAATATTTTACATGCTATCATTTCTCAAATCATATAAATAAAATCGCAGTCGGCAACTGGGATTCGTGTCTACCTGTGTGCTTAAGACTTGAGGCCGAGCTCACCGCCGCCTCTGTCCCGTCCTTAAGCCCACAACTCTTTAGAGGAGAAGGAAACAATCACAAACTTGAGAGAAAATGCGCGCAGGAATAACCCGTGGAGGATGATTGTGATGAACCAAAGTAATGAGTTCACTGTGTCTTTATTTGAGCAGCTGTGGTTTTTTCCCTCCGAAAGGGAAGAAACGGTGGATTCACGTGGCGGCGGGAAGGCCCGTAGCTGGAGGACCTGGTTTCTCCTCCAGACTCTCCTCTCTTAGGAATCACGACGTTGTAAGCACCTTCGAGTTCTTCTCAGGCCCCACACCCGGCCCAGCTCAGGGGGCTGGCGCAGAGCAGCCTCTGGGAGGCGGCTCTGAGGACGGCGGGTCGCCCTGTGGGCACAGCATCCGCGCGTATTGCTTAGTGTTCTCAAGTGCATCCCTGTGATCTGATTCTGCTGTCTGCTCCAAAGCTGCAGGCTGCGCACACCCAGCTGAGGAAGGGTGCAAGGGACACAGAAGGAATCTCCGAGGCCACGCAGTGGCTGGCCGGGCTCACCTGTAGCCTGCCGGGCTCACCCGCAGGCTGCCCGGCTCACCCGCAGGCTGCCCGGCTCACCCGCAGGCTGCCCGGCTCACCCGCAGGCTGCCCGGCTCACCCGCAGGCTGCCCGGCTCACCCGCAGGCTGCCCGGCTCACCCGTAGGCTGCCCGGCTCACCCGTAGGCTGCCCGGCTCACCCGTAGGCTGCCCGGCTCACCCGCAGGCTGCCCGGCTCACCTGTAGGCTGCCCAGCTCACCTGTAGCCTGCCGGGCTCACCTGTAGCCTGCCCGGCTCACCTGTAGCCTGCCGGGCTCACCTGTAGCCTGCCGCCAGCTCATCCAAGCAGAAGCCAAACCATCCACCCAACCCCACCGCTCACCCCCCTCAGCGTGGCCTACAACGTCCGTCAGGGTTAGCAGCTAACGTGGCTTTATTCCCAGAAAAAAGGATGCTTTTAAGACCAAACAAACAGGTCACCGTGCCTCCTCCCCCCCAACAGGCAGACCAACCCACGACCTTCTCCCTCCAGTCCCAGGAAACTGTCAATAACTTATGAGGTTGGTCCTGGAGACTTTTCAAAAATTTAATATGTCACAAATATATTCTCAAAACTCTGTTACCTCTGTCATTTTTCTTTTCTCTGTCCTGGCTTTGTTTGGTCTTTGAAAGATCCATTATCACTCCAAACTAAGCGCTACTTACTCCTCAGCTCCCGAAAAACATTTTTCACCAAAGTTGAGGGAGAAAAGACTCCTGAGGCTAGACTTGGGACACAAAGATATGTTGAGGGCAAAGTCTCCCAGCAGATAAGGAGGAAGGAGAAATGAGGGGATCAGGAGCTCCTTCGTGATCCCCAAAGTGTCGACCCAGCACGAATGCTTTGTAAGCAGGTGCATGTTTGCACACACCCCACACACACCCCCACACACCCCTACACACACCCCCAGCCGTGTCTCGCCTAGACACAGTCAGGGGCGTGTTGGGACTGCAATCTTTAGCAAAAGTATGAAAGCAGCAGCTATTGGTCAATTTGAGGAACTGATTTTGTGAGGAAAAAAAAGTCCTTCCGCCGGGCTGAGAGGGCTTTGCCTGCAGCTCACGCCCTCAAGCCCGGGATTCCACGGGACCGTTTGTTTTTTGTTTTCTTTCCAATATTTGTTCCACAAACAAGTCCTAGACTGTAGGTCAGACACCAGCAACACACAAAAATCTTTGTAAAAACAGGCGCTTTCTTTCAATCACTAGGAAAAAAAAAAAGGAGTCTCTTGGCTTGAAACCAGGATGGCCGAAAGAACAGCAGCGGTGGAGACACCCCCTCTACGTTCACAGTTAGATCCTCTGACGACTCCTCAAGCTGGCGATCCAAAATTTGACGAACAGAAATGTGATGATCTCTGAGCTCCGTGTGACACTGGCAGAGTCGTGTGGGAATCCTGAGTTTTCTAGAGGCCTTCGAATCAAGAGGAAAGTGAAGACAGAACCCAGCCCCCCACGGCGCTGTTAGGAAGGGCTGGACCGAGGCAGAGTCAGAATCCGGCCGTTCTTCTTGCCCCCGTTCATGTGGGCGTAGGGGATGTGCTCCTCGTAGTTCCGCTTGAGGCCCCCCGCCTCCTCTCTCTGGGAGTGTGCGGCGCGGTCCAGGGGGACGCTCTCCATGTCCTCAAACTCCATCTCCAGTTCCTCGCTCTCGGGAGCCTTGTTTTCCTCGCTGTGGAAGAAGGAAACTTCCGGAAAGCTGGGGTGCAGGTCGTCCTTGAGCAGGTCGACGATCTCCAGGAAGGTCGGCCGCATCTTGGGGTTGAACTGCCAGCACATGCGCATCAGGTCGGTGCTGCCGGACAGAGGGACATGGGCATGAGTAGGTGCCCAGCCAAGGAGACTCCCCTCCCCCACCCCGGCGGCCCCCAGAAGCAGGAGACCAGGCTCCCAGCAGCGAGGAACGGCAAGTGCGGACAGCGTCGAGGCAGAAGCAGCTACTCTGTTGCTGAAAGATGGCTCCGGAGCCCAAGGGAGCAGCCTCATCCCAGGCAGGTCGAGAAGGGTCTCCCCTGATGCTGCCACGCCACGAACATTGTTCACCATTTTACCTCTGACATCACCTCTGCACATCACAGTGCAGCTGTGCGAAGAGGCGGGCTCTGAGTGGCCGTCTTTCAGCTCAGCCCTCCCTCTCACACGGGGGATATGACTTGATTCAGCCAAGAGCACACCAGACAGCAGCAGTGGGCTTGGTTCCCATTTTACCACTTCCTTTCCCCCAACACTGTAACTTCCGGGTAGGAGGCTGCAGACTTTTCAGTCCATGGACCAAATGCGGCCCCCTGTTTGTTTTTGTTAATAAAGCTTTATTAACACAGACCCATTCATTTGTGTATTTATCCATGGCTGCCTTCCAGTCTCACAACAAAGTGAAGGAGCTGCCAAAGAAAGCCATGTGGCCCACAAGGCTAAAAAATATTTACAGAAATTTTGTGGAATTCTACCTCAGGGCCTACTTAATTTCTCTGGTCCTAGAATTAGAGCCAGCCGTTAACTGGCATGACCAGGAAAGAAACTTCAGGAGGCAATGTTTAGAAATACTTTTCTCAGAGATCCTACATGCCTCTGCTTCATACTTGCTTTCATATGAGGTTTGCTAACTGATGTCTTACTTTGGGGTAATAAAGTATTAAAACAGCCTGCCTCCATGGATTTTTCAGGAGAGCAAGGTTACTTCTTAATAAACACTGATAAGGGAATTATGTATTACTGCAGAAAGTTAGAAAACACCCAAAGAGGCAGAGAAACCCAGCTCACATACAACTTTCCTTCAAAATAATCTCTTTTCTATCTGGAAACACTTGTTACATATGTACTATTTTCATAAGCATCCTTTGAAATTTCCATTGCTACCTCATTTCAATTTATCAACTTATTGGCAATTCTCCTATTGCTGGAAATCTACAACATTTCAATTTTTGGTGCACGTTTAATGGCATGCACGTGTGTTTTGTCCACTGGTCTTATAACAAACATTTAAAACAATTAGGAGGACTATCGAACACCTATCCCTGACAATTTTTTTTAATGTTTATGCTTAGTGATTTATTTTTTCTATTTTTATTGAGATATAATTAACATAGAGCATCATATCCATTTCCTGACAAAATACCAGGTGTCCAGAAAGCGGACAGTTCAGCGTCAGTGCCCGCTCCGGCTCCCCTTGCCCCCAGGGTAGCTGCGCCCAGGCTTTTTATGTGACTTCCAAAGATGTGTCACACAGTAGCACGGACAGGTAAAGACAGTGCATGCAGAAACAAGCATGTGTGTACTCAGGACGTGTGAACGCACGTGTGCAGGCAGCAATACAATGCGTAAGCAGCACGTGTGTGTTACGATGTGCAAACACGGGACACATGTAGAGGCATGATATGCAGGCACTGCATGCATGAGAAGACACACATGCAAATACCAGCATACACCAGAGAACGTCTTTCAGTTGCACGCCGCATACTCCGTGCCCCTTTCCATACTTACACTCTCTCTGGGCAATTGTCGGGTTGATCCAGAAAGCCTCCATCCATGACGAACTTCAGCACCTGCTCGTTAGACAGGCCTTGGTAAGGCTGTTCCGCCAAGCTGGTGATTTCCCAGAGGACCACGCCGAAGGACCTGCCGGTGAGATTTGAGAGTAGAGCCAAGAAGCCATGAAAACACACGCGGCACATCTGTTAACTAGCCCTGCTCGGCCAGTTTGTTCGACGACTTATGCCGCCGTTCAGAAACGCTGACAGGATTCGTCTCGACCGGAACCCAAGGGGAGCCGTGCGCCGATCCCGGGGGGCGTCCCGCCATCTCGATGGACAGGCCAAAAGGGAGGCCGGTTTCAAGAGTCCCCTCTGGCCAGTCTCGCCAGCAAAGCAACCTGGTGCGGCGCCCTCCTGCCCGCCCGCACACAACTCACCACATGTCGGAGGAAGTGGTGAAAACCCCATCTTTCAGGGATTCCGGCGCCATCCACCGCACGGGGAGCAGGCCCTTGCCCCCCTTCCGGTAGTAATCCGTCTCGTAGATGTCTCTGGTCATTCCAAAGTCTATGACAAACGCATCACAGGCCGTCACCCCCAGCCTGCTACCCGGTGCCCACCACCTTGCCCACCCTCCCCCGCAGAGCTCAGGCGGGCTTACCTGCCCACGGGCTGCCCCCCGGGTGGCGGCTAAGTCAGTGAGAATGGATTCTAGCTGTACTCAGGGGGCGCGACAGGAGAGGCCGCCACTGACAAGGGGAGGAAACGGAAAGCCCAGGAGCGGCGGCGGCCCTCTGGCCCCAGCGCAGGAGCCCCATTCTCAGCAGCCTTCCGCACAGGCGCCCAGGCCCAGCTCTGGCCCCGCGCCAGCCAGCTGCCCTGCCGGAAACTCAGGTCTGGGCACTTCCCTGGCCACCCACTTTCCTCACACCCACGTCCAAGACGGCGGGGAGCCCCCCAAATCCATCCAGTTCTCCTCATCACCCTGGCCCCCCAGGCCCCCCATATCTCCCCGCTACAGGTCCCCCCCTGCATCCTGAAGCCAACAGCCACTGCCTAGGACAAGACCAGGTCACCCCTCGCTGGCCTCCTTCCTGAAGGAGGATAAGGGCTTGGGGAATGCACGGGGCGCTCCCCGCTTCCTCTGCTGGCGCCACAGGACGCCCTCTGATGCGCTAACAGAGTCCTGGTGCTTCTCGCTCCCTCCGGCCGTGCAAGGGAGACCACCTGGAAGGCACGGAGGGGCTGGAAACACCTCTGGGCCTGGCTCCGACCTCTCTCCTCCCTGAACGTCCTACCTCACGGCCTCTCTATGCTCGTCTCACTCACATCACGTCAGCCTCCCGGGCGCGCCTGCCCTGCAGCTCCCGCCCCTGCACCCCAGACTCCTCCTGTGATGCCGGCACTCGGTCACCTTCTAGCTCCTTGATGCTTGGCCTCCTTACAGGAGGATTTCTTCTCTGTCATGGAACTCTTTTATTTATTTTTGCATTCAAGCTGGGGTGCGCCCCAGAGGTGAGGGGCGGTGAGAGGGTTCACCAGAGACAGAGTGGGGAGCAGAGTTCAATCCCCGGCCAGGGAGCTTCCCACAGGGCGCAGACCTCTCCTGTCTCCCCGCTGCTCCCCTCAGCAGTGTAGTTCGGTCAATCTGCCTGTCCTACGCCCCGCTCCGTCTCTGGTGAATCCTCTCACCCCCACACCTCTGGCCTGCACCCCAGTTCTTGTCTGCGTGAATAAATAAATCCTTAAGAAAAAAAAGATTCTAGAAAACTCCTGAAATCAAAACCAGCGCGGGGCGCCCTCAGCCCAGGAGGGAGACGAACCTCCGATTTTGACGGTGAAGTCGTGGGCGACCATGCAGTTCCGGGCCGCGAGGTCGCGGTGCACAAACTTCTTGGCGTTCAGGTAGGCCATGCCGTCCGCGATCTCCGCCGCCATCTGGGTCATCTCTTGCAGGGTGGGAGGGGGGCGGCCGGGGTTATTCTGAAGCCAAAACAGGGGCGTGTTCAGCGACTGGGGCCCGCACCCAGGGCGGCCGCGGGGCCGAGGGGGCGCTCACCTCCGCCTCCGGCCGCAGGGAACGGAGGTAGCTCTTCAGGTCCCCGTGGGCCATCAGCTCCATCACCACCAGGGTAGGCTGGCCTTTGGACACCACCCCCAGGAGGCGCACCTGTTGGGCAAGCACGGGGGCCTGGGTGAGGGTCCACGGGAAGGCCGCCCCTCGCCAAGGCCTCACAGCGTGGCGCTTCTCACACCGCACCCTGGTCTAGGGATACGTGGGGACCCCGATCGGGTCCCTGGTCCAAGCCCAGAGGGGACGCCGTGCTGGGGAAGGGGGAAGTAGGGAAAAGGCCAAATTCCGGACTCACGATCCGTTGGGGGGGGCAGGGAAGCCTGCCTGCCTTGTCTGCCCCCCAGCAAGATTTCAAGCAAATCCTGAGGTGTCTCCCTGATATCCCGGCACTCCCGAGGCCCGTCCCCCACCCCCAGGCCTCTGCACAGCCGGGAAACCGCCCGACTCGGGCCCGCGCGGCTCAGTTCCCGCATCCTCAGGTCCCCGCGTGGACGCGCCTCTCCCACGCCTGACTCCGCACTCTGAGCCCCCCGGTGCCATGTCGAGGGCACCGATGCCATAATCGCCTCCGGGTCACGCCTGCCTCGGCCGCTGTGCTGGAAGCCCCACGGGAGGGGTCTGCTGGTCAGAGACCAGCGCGGGGATCGAGCACAGAGCGCGCCCCTACATACGCCTGCGGCAAGGCTGGAAGGACACAAGGCCCAAGAAGGAGCTAAGAAGCCACGGAAGATTCCAGAAAGAATGGGACGGCAAAAGAATCTGCTTCTAGACAGTCTATTCAATAAATGGTGCTGGGAAAACTGGACAGCCACATGCAAAAAAATGAAGCTAGACTACTACCTCACACCCTGCACAAAAGTCAACTCAAAATGGATAAAAGACCTGGATGTAAGACCTGAAACCATAAAATGTATAGAAGAAAATACAGGCAAAACTCTACACGACATACATCTCAGCAAAATCTT
>PVIJ01016159.1:0-33724 GCA_004024925.1 Scalopus aquaticus
GTCCCTCCCCTTGGGGGTACACGCCCGGCCCACAGGGCGGCCCAGAGCAGGCCACGGAGCCCCGAAAGCCAGACCCGCGTCTCAGGCCCTCCTGGGGGACCGCGGGAGAGGGCAGGGGCCAGGCAAGTCTGGCGGGAGAAGAGCAAAGTCCAGGCAAGGCCGCCGCGGTCAGCCTCCCCGGCTCTCACGCGGCTGTTTCTGGTGTCCCCCAAGCCCTGGTGCGAGGCCGAGGCCAGAAGCCCACGGCTCCCCGGCGTCTGCTCCCCACCCGGCTCCAGGCCTCCCCCGGCTCCCCATCCTCCCTCCTCCCTTCCCCAGGCTCCTCCAGCTCCCCTCCTCCCTGGGCTGCTGCACCCTCCCTTGGGTGGGGCAGGGGAGCTGGAACCCCCCTTTCCCTGGGGACCCCCGTTACCAGGGGAATGACCTGGCCAGCTTCATTGCCACAGTTGGTAAATTGCGCCCTGACCGTCTGGGGACAAGACAGTGAAAACAGGTCATTAAAGATGAAATGATTTAAACGAGCTGCTGCTTCACTCAGGCCTCGCCCCAGGTGCTGTGCCGTGTACTTGGGGTCTGTTAACTCGGTTGTTCAGACCCTGGCCCTGATAGGGGCTGCTAACACCCCCATTGTGCAGATGAGGGAACAGGGTTCTGTGACTTGGCCAAGATGACACCCCTGGCAGGTGGCCGCTGAGGACCCCGGCCTTCTGGCCCCACGCCCCTAACCAGAACATACCGGCCCTCTAGGCAGTGGCCGGAACATGGACATTGCAAACCTATTCCGTGACACAGAATAAATAGCACATGTGATAATGTACAGAGCACCCAGGACTTGGTCTTTCTAGAAGATATCCTCCAGAGCAATTTTAAATGTGGAGTAGTTAGCACATGTGAGGATGCTTTTGTTTCCAGGTAATGCATTGGACTTTCATTGGGAACTTGTTTTCAAAAACTTAAAAAATACCTAATTTCCTGATTATAAAAGTAATGCTGTACAGTACACACACACACACACACACACACACACACACACACACACACACACACGGCCCTTGACCATCCTGGGCTTGAGCTGCCTGGTTCACTTAACAGGATTTTTTCTCTTAATGGGCTTTGCATTCTCGTATGTGGAATCAGCTTGCACGGAGGGCTGACTAGGTTATGTGTGAGTGGGAGTGTGTAAACTTGTGAGTTCCACTTAGACAAAACTCAGGGAGTCCCCAGGTACCTGGAAGAACTGGGGTAGTTTTTTCTTTGTGATTTCATATTACACGTCTGTTATTCTTGAACATGCTATTTTGACCACCTCGTCCTTTTAATTTGTAAACCACCTTACTGAGATAGAATGGGTCTAGGACCGTCTGCAAGTTATCACACAAGCTCGCTCCTGGGAAAGTGCTGTCCTGACAAGGTGATCAGCCCCACCTCAAGCCCCAGTTTTCTTGGACTTTCTTGATCTGCTGCCCCAGCTTTTGCTCCCCCACTCGACCCTAGGGAGCCACCGCCCTGTCTTTGGTAGATTTGCTTCCACTTTTTACAATTTCAGATCAGTGGACTTGCAGACCGTTTACCTTTTCATCTGTTTCTTTCAGTGTAATTATTTTGAGACTGATTTATCGCAGCTCCATATCAATAGCTAGTTTGACCTCGTTACTGAGCGATGCTTCATTATAGACCACCCCCATGAGCTGACGTCATTCTCCAGCTGATCGTCTGGGTTGTTTTAGGCTTTTTGGCTATGATAAGTAAAGCTGCTATGAACATCGTGTAAAAGTCCTCAGACATATTTTTATTTCTCTTGGGTGAGCGCCAAGGAGCGGGTTGCCTGGGTCATGTGACCCGGGTGGTTTCACTTCCCATGACTCTGCTAAACCCTCAAATCGGGTGTTGCCATTTTGCCCCATACCTGCAACCAGCTGAGCCTACACCCGCTCCCCAGCACCAAAGGGCCAGTCTCTTAGATTTGAGCAGGTATTTAGTGGGACCTGCTTGTGGTGTAAACTCCCCAGTGGTCTTGAGCATCTTTCCATGTGCTTATTCGCCGTTCACCCATCTTGGGTGAAGTGTCTTTAAATTTTCTTACTCACTTTTGTTGATTTTTCAGACTACTTTATAATCAGAATATAAATCCTTTGTCAGAAATGTGACCTGTAGATATTTCTCCCCTGTCTTTTCAGTCTCTTAATGCTCTCTTTCAAAGAGGAGACTTCCTAATTTTAATGAAATAAAATTTATCATTTTTGCAATACATTGTGCTTTTAGGTGTGGTAGCGGAGAGAGGTTTTGTCTGACCCAAGGATATTAAGATTTCCTCCTGTGCTTTCTCCTAGAAGTTTCAGAGTTTTGTAAATGTGTTATTTAATTTCTGAAACCTTAGGGGCTGTCCAGCTATCTTTCTGTTGTTGACTTCTATTTAATTCACTGTGGACATGTAGAGAGGAGAAATATCAGGGTGAAGCCAGAGGCGTGGAGTGGAGGAATTCATCAGAGACAGAGAACAGAAAAGGCAGATTTAAGCGAAATACCCTGCAAGGGAGTAGGGGTTGAGACAGGAGAGGTCGGTGCAGGAAGACGGATTTGGGGCTCTATTTTGTTCTCTGTTCTCATGAGCTTTCTAACTTGGGGCACCAGTTTGCACCAGTTATCTGCTGGGACATCTGTTCTCTGTCACTGGTCTTTGACACAGAGCATGTACTGGCTGACTTCTGCATTCCTGAACTGGCTGGTTTTTCTGGTTCCGGGTGGGAGTCCCAGGGCCACCTTACCAATTCCCTTATCAATTCCAGCCTCCGAAACCTTCCTGCTGGGCAAGCGGTGGGAGTGGGGTGGGACAGAGAGAGGACAGGACAGAGGATATAGTGTGAACTGAAATTATTTAGATTTATTGAAACTTGCTTTATGGCCTAAAATATAGTCTGTTTTGGTAACTATTCCATGGGCCCTTGAAAATGATGTCTGTTCTGCTGGGGGGTGGAGTTTTCCATGATTTTCAGTTAGGTCACATCTGTTGGTAGGGATCTATAACTTTGCTTTCTCTCTACTTGCTCTGCCACTCAGAAAAGTATTTTGGGGGGCCTCTCTGGTAGCACAGTGGGTTAAGTCTCAGCACTGTGGAGCTATCAGCAGCTACTGCAGCACGAGTTCAACCCCCGGCCAGAGAGCTTCCCACAGGGCGCAGCAGACCTCTCCTGTCTCCCCACTGCACCTCTCAGCAGTGTACTTCAGTCGATCCATCTGTTCTGCTGAATCCTCTCACACCCCACACCTTTGGCCTGCACCCCAGCTCTTGCATGCGTAAATAAATAAATCTTTTAAAAAAAGAAAGGTATTTTGAAATGTCTGACTACATTTGTGGATTTGTCTATTTTTCCTTGCAAAGTTTCATCATTCTTGTTCCATGTAGCCTGCAATTGTGTTATTAGATGCATAAAGGTTTAGTATTGTTATATCCTCCTTATGATGTGGCCATTTCATCATTATGGAATTGTTACAGGGCAGCCCCAATATAAATGGGGTGCCTGTCTGGGTTCTCACCCATACGCTTAAAAGGGACTTAAAAGACTCAACTGCAGACACACACAATAAAATTAATAAAAGGGTTTATTTACAAAGAGGGAAAGGAAAAAGATAAAGAATAAATTGGTGAACGCGTCCTACCAGTTCCCCTGAGCTGGAATCTCACGGCCCACTCAAAACCTGGCGATCCACAACCACGTGCAGTAGCCCCCCTCCAAGCTCACAGGTCTGGTTTTTAAATCCCAAAACCATTTCTTAACTCCACCCTCAGTCCTCAGCATCCTTCCCTCGGTGATGCTGGAATTCTGGGATTCGTAGTTCTGGGTGTCTCGGATCTCTCTGGCTTGAGGTGGGGGTGGGGTCCTGGGACACTCCCCTTTCCTGAGGACCCCCCTCTTGCAGAATCACCTTTATTCCTCATAGTCGTCTTCGCTCTGGGTCTCGTCTGTCTGAAACGGACATGGCTACCCCGGGTTTCTTGTCGTTAGCATCGCATGACAGGTTTTTCCTGTGCTTTGACTTTTAACATTTGGGGGTATTTGCATATAAACTATATTCCTTGTAGACAGCGTATAGTTGAATCTTGCTTTTTATCTGATTTGATCATCTTTTTTTTTTAAAGAATATGCCATGATGACTCATTTACTTGACTCACATTCTATCCACAGTCACAAAATAAAAATACAGACTCTCCTAGATTTACGGTCCCTGGACAGTCTCTTCTTTTTGACTGGGGTATTTAGATCAGAGATCGTTAAACAGTAGTCCACAAACTAAGACTAGCTTGTGCATCTTTTTTAAGTTTGTTTAAAAAAAAAATGGTGAAAAAGAATATGTGGCTGAAATCACATGTGACCCAGAAGAGCTGACAGGCTTCCCGTCCAGTCCATCACGGAAAAGGCTGGTGCCCCTCGGCCAAGATGTTCATGTTTAAAGCTTGTGCTTAAGTCTACACTCTTGTTCCCTGTTCCTGTCTCGTCTGTTCTTTTCACCCCACTTTTTCTTCTGACTTTCTTTGAATAGTTTTATTTTTATCTCCTTGCCTAATTCATTATCTCTGAGTCTTGTGTCATTTTAGTGTCTGCCTTAGGGTTTATGTGGCACATGTTTATCAGTCTAGCACTTGACTTAGTAAAAGGACCCACAGCCATAAACTTGCATTTCTTCCCTCTGTTCCCCTGCAGCTGCTGTTGGCATGCATATTACTTAGGCACGGGATAAACCCCCAGTGCAGACCCCCAATTTTGCTTTAGTCAATTATCTTTCAAAATATTTTAAATTAAAAATGAGGAATTACAATTGCCATTTCTGGTTTCACTATTCCTGGATGTAGATCCAGGTTTCTTCTGCTCAGAGGGCTTCTTCCTTTCGTCTATTGAATGTACAGCTCCACTGTGATGATTTCTTTATTTTTCAACTTGATTGAGATCTAAAATTGTATATCTTCAGGGTGTCCAACTTGAGGTTTTGATAGATGCACACATCATAAAAAGGTCACCACCACGAAGCTAACTGACCTGTCATCTCACAGTTACCATTTTCTTTCGTTCATGTTGTGTGTGTGTGTATGTGTGTTGTTATAAACACTTAAGAGAAATACTCAGCAAATTTCAAGTATGCAATACACGATTCTTAACTGTAGTCACCATGCTGTACACTGGCTCTCTAGAACTTAATTCAGCCGTGGTGTGGCTGAAACTCTGGAAATGATCAACATCTCCTTTCCAGACTGTCCAGTTGCCCTGGCAACCACCATTTGGTCCTCTGCATCTGTGAGTTTGACTCTTAGATTCTGCATATAAGTGAGATTTTTGCAGTTTTTGTCCTTCTGTGCCTGGCTTAGTCCATTAGCTTAACCCTCCAGTTTCATCCACGCTGTTGCAAGAGGCAGAGCTTCCGTTTCTTTTGCTGCGGGATGGTAACCGCCGTGCTTGCACACACCCTGATGGATTCTTTCAGCACGTATGTGTCTGAAGCATCCTCATGTCATCTACGTTTTCGAAGGCTATTTTTGATTGCTATAGAATTCTAAGTTGGCCAGTATTTTCAAGTTGTCAACCCACTCTCTTGTTTCTCTATTTCACGTGAGAGCTTCTAGAATCCCTTTCTTTATCCCATTCTTCTTTCTTCTCTTGTTATTCTCTTTGTCAATGATTTTTAGAAATGCACTAAAGTAGTCGCTTCATGGTTCTTGGGTTTGCAGTTCTTTGAGCCTCCTCTTCTATAGTTTCCATCAAATTTGGAATTTTTTTCTTATTTCTTCAAATATTTTTCTCTGCTTCCTTCCCCTCTTCTCATTTGGGTCCTCTGCTTACCTGTTGATTTACCTTTTTAAGTGGTCCCATGGATAACTGATGTTCTCTCTTTTCCTATTTTTTCCATTACTGTGCCCTCTATATTTTTGGCAGTTTCCTTTACTGCAATCTCGAGCTCCCTGATCTTTTCTGCAGTGCGTCATCTGCTGTTAAACATGCAGTGTGTTCTTCACCTCACACGTGCAGGTGTTGTCTACAGGTTATATTTGGATCTCTTCTAGAGCATGCGCTCAACATGTCTACACTCTCCTCTCATGTCCCGAATGGAACAGTTACAATACCTGTGTTAAGAGCAGAATAATTCTATCATCTGTGGCATTTCTTGCTAAATTTCAACGGATTGATCGCCCCCTCATTGTGAATTGTGCTTCCTGTTTCTTTGCAACCTTGGTCATTTTTAATTAGGTGCCAGACATTGTGAGTGTTCCCTTATTGGGTGCTGAGTACTTCTGTATTCCTAAAATCATTTTTGAAATTTAGCCTGGGTTACAGTTAAGTTACTTGGAGTTTGAGTCTTTGCTGTCTTGCTTTTGAGCTTCATTGGATGAGCCAGAGCCGGTTAGTCTGTGGTTGGCTAGGCGAGTCTTGCCTGTCGTAGCAAAGACCCTTCCTCCTCAAAGTGATGCCCCATTGGGGGTCTGCTGAGCCTAAGCTGCCCGTTCGGCCACCACTTTTGTTACCCATGGTTCTGCATCCTATACAAGGTCAGAACTGCCCAGTCAGTTACGGGGGCCCATCGAGGTGCCTTTCGAATCCATCAAGAGCAGAAAGCTGGGTCACCCGGGAAGGGCGTGCCTCCTGAGGTGTGACCGGGGCCACCCGGGGGCCCTTGGCGGGTGTATGACAGGGCACCCCAGAAGCTGAGCAGCGGGCACCTTGTGGATAAGGTTGGAGCCACGGCCGGCTCTGGGGTCTGGTTTCGACGACGCGCTTGGTCGCCAGGCAGATGAGAATTGTGTGGTCAGCAGCCTCGTGCCCCGAGCCCAGAGGACAGCTCGTTTCCGCCTCACCCCTCTTTTCCTCTGTGTCTCCGCCACGTAACGGACGCTGTCTGGTTATTCTGAGAAGAGGCCAGGACCTTGCTGGTCAGCAGCGCCCCGGCCTCTGCACGTGAGTGCGGCGTGGCCGACAGAACACCCTGTGAACTGGGTTTTGAGTTTCCTCACTTTGGGGAACAGTAAATAGGAGAGAACTGGCCCCAGTGGGCACCAGGTGAGCTCCAGGTGCCGCTCCTTGCAAGCCCTCTAAGTGCCTCTTTCCCTGGCCCCGATCAGCGCTCAGGTGAGGGCTGGCGGGCAGCTCTGCAGGTGGCGGGACGTCCCCTGTGCTGTCCCCCCCCCCCCCGACTCTGCCGGCACACTCTGACAGCTGTTCCTGCCTGCATTGCCGGCTCTGCCTCCTGATGTAGGGAAACGCTGGCCTCTGCCTGGTGCCCTTGTGAACCACAGTCCAGAACCTTCTCCAGTCTGCCAGCCAGGGCAGGTGGGGCCTTCTTGCCCGGATCGCAGCGGTGACTTCTGTCCTTGCCCTGTGCCCGTGTTTTCAGGCCTCTTTTCCATGCATTTGTCCTTTATTTCAGTTGTTTTGGGCTGAAGGCTAAGTCTGGTCTCCTCACTCCGTCTTGTCTGGAAGCAGTCGGGACTCCGAGTGATATTTAACTTCTTTATGCTTTGCTGCATTAGGAGATTGTTGTCTTTGTACTAAGCATGCTTTATCCTCAAATTTTACCTGTTAAAGCACCTCCATTTATAAGGACATATTTAAGAAGAAGGCAGATGAGCCTCTGTGGAAAGATATTTACAACAGAAGTTTTTATCCTGTAAAGGATTCTTACAAATCGATGAGGAAAAGGTAGACATTATATAGGCCCCATTACATAGGCCTATATAATCCTGTGGGTGGGCTGCTTTTGGCTTCATCTTTCTTGTGGACACTTTCTCAGCATATAACCAGATGCTTAAAAGTGAGCACATCGTGACCCCAAATTTAATTGTAATAACGCAGTCTGAAGAAATGAAGACCAGTGAAAACTTGGGCGCATGATGTTCCGGGGGTCACGTTCCTCAGGGCAGAAATACTGACACGTCCATGGCCACAAGGGGCTAGTGACCCGGTGTGACCCACCTATACAGGGTTTTTGCATCACCCAAACAATTTTCATCATGGATGAAAATTAAACGACAGGAAAAGATTTTTATCACTTTTTTGTAAGTGAAAATGTAAGATATTAAACAGCTTGTATCACCGGCTCCCACCTCTGTTTTTAAAAATCGATGGATCGTAATCTCATAGATGATATTCTAAAATACAAAGATTGACTCTTTCTGAGAGGTGAGCCTGTGAGGTGCTTTCATCGACTTATTTTTAATGACTTCCATTTCCGAATGTCCTGCCACGGTATGCGCTCTGGAAGTAAGTTTCCGTTCTGTGAATGTTGCTTAATACTTGCATCCTCGTGCCCTGGGCCAGGAATGAGCAAATGACTGGACAGTAGTCACCTAAGGCTTAGGGGCCGGGGGCCTTTGTCACAACTGCCCAGCCTGTGTCGGAGCTTAAGCGTGGCCACAGAGGACATTGAGTGAATGGGGGAGACGCGGGCCGGTGGGGCCTGGCAGGACCTTAGCCCAGGGGGCCGGACCCTCCGAGGGCACGCTACCCCAAGCCCGCCGGGGCGCTGCGCGCTCAGGTGCCCAGGCTGTCGGGCCTTGAGTACCCACGTGACCTCGCTTTGCTCAAGCCCGGGGTGGGATCTCTTTGGCAGGGGTGAGAGATGCAGAGCTCGTCTCACAGCTGCGCATTTCCTCTTCTGTCTCAGAAATGGCAGGTGCTCCGGTGTCTGAGATTTCAGGGCCTTTCTCCACCGAGGACCTTGCCAGCAACTGCGTGCCGGCCCTGCCCCCGCACGGGCCCGTCCTGTGGATCGTCTCCTACGTGCTGCTGAGCGTGTGTGGGCTTATTCTGCTCGTCTTAATCACCCTGCTGCTGCTTCCGTTCCGGTGTCGGCACCTCCCCCGAGACCCCGAGGTCGTCAACGACGAATCCTCTCTGGTCCGGCATCGCTGGAAGTGAGGAGCGGAGCCCAGCGCGGCCGCCGAACTCAGCGACGGAGCGAATTCCAAGGGCAGCTCGGGGGCTGCTGGTGAGACCCCCGTCTGCGTCTGCCGTCTTCAGCCGCTGTCCTGCTCCCGGATGCCTTCCAGATTCACTGATTCATTTTGATTCTTGATTTAAAGCTGCTTCTTCCCTGCTTCCAAGACAAATGACAATAAAAAGAACCTCACTCTCTACAAACACAGAGCGCGCTGGGCTTCAGGCTTTCTGTAACTGCTTTTGCCAGCCTAGCTGGGCGTGCCGCCGGGGCCCAAGCGCGGCCGGCCCCCTTGCCTCCTGCCTCCGGAGACATGAGTGTTTATGGTTTATGATTCTGCTTAGTTCGTGGGAAGCTTTTGCATTAATCACATTTAAGGATATTCTGGACCGGTCTCAGCCCGGTCAGAGTGGGCCAAGAAGTTCCGAGCTATGACGGCAGGAGGGGCAGCCAGGCCTGGTGACGGGCCCGCCCTGCCCTTTCCCGAGGCGGACACCGCGCAGGCCCTTCTGGGCGCCGCGTCCACTATGCAGAGTCGCCCCCGCGGCCCGCACCAGCCTCTGCAGGCGGCCAGCCTCGGCCCGTCCCCAGAGCGCGGGAGTCTGCTCCGCACGCCGCGTCCTTAGCGCTGTGGGTCTTCGTGTCTACAACTACCTCTGTGGGGCTTCGCGCAGGGCCTGTGCCTGGGCCGGGGGCGGCCACCTGGCCCGGCCATGGCCGCCACCTGAAAGAGTCCTCGTCCCAACAGGTGCGGCGTAAAAGGTGCTGAACCGCACGCAGCCCAGAGAAGTTCCGCCCCGCTGTTCCTGTCACTGTCCTTATTCTTACTGGAAATTAATAAACACTTTTAAGGAGAAAAGCAAATCCTATTTCATTCGTTTGTTTCTTTTCCGAAATATTCTCTGGAGGTAGGTCGGTGACGCGCTGGCGGGAAACGGGGGCGAGGCTGACTGCCGCGGCGCTGCGGACCGGCTCTCAGCGTGGGCTAAGGGCGCGCAGAGGGCACAGGGAGCTGCTGCTCGGCCCCCCTTGGAGACCAGGGGCTTCCATTTGCAGAAGACCCCGGGGCCGAGCTCACCTGTCCGGGTCAGCTTGGACGAATCTGCTGGTGATGGACCCACACACGACTTCCCTTTGGCTTATTCGTCTCTGGTGAGGAGTTGGGTGTGCGGTGGGGACCTTATTTGAAGAGCCCCCCTTGCTATCCTTGACGTGAGGTCTTTGCCAAAGACAAGCAGAGCCCCTGCCCTGACGGGTCAGCCTCACTGAATCTGAGCACAGGACGGCTTCATATCCGTCTCCTGTCTCCCCCGCTGGTGCCCCACATCTGACATTAGAGCTGCTGTTGGCGGGCGGGGCATACGGTGAGATTCTGCTGGGGGGCTCACGGGGAGGCGCTCGGGGGTGCTGTTTGTGCTCCAGAGAGGTGGTGTGAATGTTCGGCCACTGCCCTGAGTTCTGGCCCCCAGGTCTCCTCCATATTGAGACTGCATGGCCGTGCTAATGAGTTAGGGGTACACTCAGTCGTGGGGTCCTCCAGAGGGCTTGGGTTGCACCTTAAAACAACAGGAACCCCTGTGTTCCTCCAGATAACGCTCCTCATGGCAAGAACAATGCCCGCTTGGGGGAGGGCGGCAGGAGATGTTCTGTCACCAGGTGCCTGTTGGCCTTTCCAGTTGCAGTGTGTTGAGAAGCCATCCTTTCAAAACTCCAGAGTTAGAGATATCTGGAAGTTGGGGGCCTCCCTGGTGGCGCAGGGGTCAGTCTCAGCCTATGAAGCTATCGGCAGCCACTGCAGCACGAGTTCGATCCCCGGCCAGGGAGCTTCCCACAGGGCGCAGCAGACCCCTACTGTCTCCCTGCTGCTCCCCTTAGCAGTGGATTTCAGTGGATCTGCCTGTTCTGCTCCCCACTCTGTCTCTGGGGAGTCCCCTCACCCCCACACTTCTGGCCTGCACCCCAGCTCTTTTTTTTAAGATTTATTTATTTATACATACAAGCTGGGGTACAGGCCAGAGGCGTGGGGCGGCGAGAGGGTTCACCAGAGACAGAGTGGGGAGCAGAACAGGCAGATCAGAAATACACTGCTGAGGGGAACAGCAGGCGAGGCAGGAGAGGTCTGCCCTGCCATGTAGGACTCTCCCTGGCTGGGCATCGAACTCGCATTGTGCGCTGCCAACAGCTTCACAGCACAGCGCTCAACCGCTGCGCCACCAGGGAGGCCCCACCCCAGCTCTTGTATGCATAAATAAATTTAAAAAAATTTTAAAGAAATATCTGGAAGCTCAGTACACCACACATTGCCTTTCATCGGCTCCGTCTTGTGAGCCACTCTGCACAGATGCGAAGACTGTACCTCAGACTGCGTCTTCTCACTGTGAGACAGTAGAGCCCCTGAATTAAAGAGAGAATTGCAGGCAGGACCCAGTTTGTTTTGCTGCTATTTCCTCATGCAGTGTGTTCTGTTTCATTTTCCTGTGTTGGGTTCTGAGCCTGGATGGCTCCTGTGGCAGCAAATTAGCGGGCTCTGTTCCAGGACACGTGGTAAAAGCAAGTTAGATTTCAAGCGACAGCGCTGGAATGGAGTTTGCTATAACGCTGTGTATTTCGCATCAAATTTCTCTACCTTTTCATCTCGGATGTCATTGGAGGTGACAATTTAATGGAAATACTTAAATTACAAAAGCATACTGAGCAACAAGAGCGAAGCACACAGTAGAATGTGGACGTTTTCCTGGCATGCCTTGCTGGAAATTGGACTTTGAGTCAAAACCCTGTTACTGCCCCCCCCCTTTGCATTATGTAAATTGATACTTAGCTTGACAAACCCTCACGGAGGCTTGTTTTGAACGGGAAAGGAAGTAGCAACCCTTCGAGGGTGTCATTTTTACCTTGTTCCACACTGGAAAATGCTGGAAGATGGTCCTGTCGAAAGATGCCACTTACGCGAGGTTGTCCAAACCTTGTCAAGTCCGAGATGGGAAGAAGCTTCCATTGTGGGCCGAGTGTTTTCACAGTCAGGTAATGCTTTGTCTTCTCCCTAAGTTCTTTGGAAGCCTGAAAGGAAATTCTGTCTTCAGTCACTGAAACCGTTTTCGAAAAAGAGCAAACAGTGAGACAGAGACCGTGAGTCAATTTTCTCCGGAATTCAGAAGCGCCGCAGTCGCTGCCACTTGGTGTCTAGCGCTTATCATGACTGGTTTGTGTTTCTCCTGGACCCAAACCGAGGACCTCGTGTGACAGAAGCAGATTCCTTGCATGTGCTGGAGGGCACGCTCTTCAGAACACAGTCCGCTCCCAAACACTTGGAAAGTTTCACCCAATTCCTCACGAACCGCAAAGGTGGAGATAAGTGTGGGGTCGACTCCAGCTCAAAATCAGGAGAGGGGTTGCCGGGAGCTCAGCTTTCACCATTCCGAGGAACTGTGGGTGGGTGGTGGGCTTGGGATCGGGGCCTCGAATGATCTCCCGGAACAGGAGGGTGAGTCCATCATTGAACGACCCCTTGGAGCACGAGAATGTGCTAAGTCCTGCTCAGCCCCAGGCGGTGGGCGCTGGAGCTGTTTCAGGTCTGAGTTCTGGCCCACCCAGCAGCCTGTCCCAGAAAGAACAATAATGGAGCGTCTCTGACTTTGTCCTTATTAGTGGAAACCAAATAACTGGGCACCGGCCCATTTCTCTCACACAAACTTATTAGAATTGATCACAGGACTGTTCGGAGGAAAACCTGCCAGTAAGGTTTCTTCTTTTTTAGGAAAAACAACTAAACACCATCAAATGTAAAATGGCGGGTTTTGCCAAGAAACACAGGCGCTTTCTCAGCGCCAAGAAAACGCCACACAACAGAAGTTGTCCTGTGTGCTGCTAGTGGATTTTAAGAAATTTGGGCTTGGACTTGAGGCTGTTTACCAATTAATTAACAAGCTGAAAATGCATTTTGAGAGTGGGGAAGGAAAATAAAAAATATAAGCACAGTATGCTCACAAAGCCAGCAGGACTGGCTCTTCTGGCCAAGCTGCTTCACTTCGGGCACTTGGATTTCTCCTCGTCGTGCTGCTGAGGTTTGCAAAGCCCCAGGCGCAGCCTTGAGGACCCTCAGCTGGGGTGGCTTGTGCATCTGGACAGCCTGAGTCCTCACCCTTGGCCAAGCCAGGAGGGGACTGGCCCCATCAAGGGAATGGTGAGGACAAGGTGATTGGGACTTGGAAAATTCCAGAATCCTGGGAGTGAGGTGGGGCTGGACTATGCATGCCTGGTGAGGTGGCAAATGAAACCCACCCCAGGATGTCATGGGCAACTCATCTCACCCCGAGTTCTTAATACATTCTACTTGTAGGAATTTTCCAAAGGAACTTCTCAGGAGGTGTCATTTGTCAAAGAGAAACACTAGGGCCAAGAGAGACCAGCCTTGCATGTGTCTTTAGATGTCCCGTGCAGGCGGAGGGGCCAGCTCAGGGCCGGGGGCGCTGCAAAGTCACCGCTACAGCCCGAGCCGCTGAGACAGCCCCCTCAGCTGCCCTGGGAGGGCTGCCCACCACGCTGCTGCCCGCCGCAGCCCCGCCTGGCCCTCCTGGTCCTGTTCAGAATGTTGAGTCCCGTCTCCCCAAGCACAGCTCTGGGCCTCAAGCGCGCGCCCAGGTCAGCACAGCGGCCCCCGAGGGGCAAGTGGACACACTGGCCTCTCCACCTTAGATGTTCCCTGCAGGTGCCCGGTGGCCCTGCGGTCGTCCAGCACCGGCCAGGTCGTGGCAAGGGAGGGCAGCCCTCGGTGGGGGCCCCGGCCCCCAGCCTTGATGCTCAGGGCCCCGGGTGTGCGTGAAGCCGCTGGACCGGGACACCAGGGCCCATTAAGGGAAGGGAGTGAAGGTTCCGTGCCCCTCTCGCTCCTGGACATCTGCCAGCAGGAGCCAGGCGGCGCGGACAGGGCTGCCCGACCATGGGGAGTCTCCGTGTGGGCGGAAGCCGGGCAGGTGGCCGCTGTCCGTCTCACCCGGGGCCCGGGCCGCCTCCCCCGGGGTGCTGTTTCCCAGGGCAGATCTCTGACACTGGATTCGGGTCCAGAGTAAGGTCCAAGGAAGCTGGCGCAGCTGTCGTCTCGCGGAAAGAAGCGGGGAACCCGGAGCTGGGAGACGAGCCCCCTTAGCGGGGCGCCACCCCGCGCCCTCCGTGGGGCCTGCAGCTGCTCCTTTGCAGTGCCCGCAGCCTCCCTACGCAGGCGGCGGTGCCCCGAGCCCCATGCAGTGGTCATGGAAGTCCCCACTCTAGGTCTCCGCCGGCCAGATTTCCTGGAGCCCCCCTTTCCGGTCCTTCATGCTTCTGAATGGAAGGAAACTCCAAGAGGCTCTTTTTGAGATAGAGAAGATGAGCAAAGCCCGCTTAGGAGCCACTCAGCTGTCACGAGAGCCACAAGGAGGCTGCCTCCGCCCAGCTCCGGGCAGCTTGGGGCTGTCCCTCTGTACTGGCCCCACCTCTCGGCCTCAGCTGGGCCGGCGCTCCCCGGTCTCGCAGGGAGGCCTGGGCTCCTCCGTGCTGGAGTTAGGGCAACGGGAGGAGGAGATTTGTCTCGAGCTAACACAGCTGAAATTTTGTCACCCCAAATCATGTATTTTCTGTCATTTCGGTTAATTCGTATAGTTAAATAGAGTTCAAGTTTGAGGTCTGTGGTCAGCCCCTCCAGGCGGACACGTACTGTTTATATTTTTAAGATTTATTTATTTATGCAGACAAGAGCTGGGGTGTAGGCCAGAGGTGTGGGGGGGGGGGGTTGAGAGGACTCCCCAGAGACAGAGTGGGAAGCAGAACAAGCAGATCCACTGAAACCCACTGCTGAGGGGAGCAGTGGGCAGGCAGGAGAGGTCTGCTGCGCCATTTGGGAAGGTCCCCGGCTGGGGATCGAACTCGTGCTACAGTGGCTGCCATTAGCTTGACAGTGCTGAGACTAACCCCTGCGCCCCCAGGGAGGCCCACTCAGAAAGGGCGGCTGTCCCGCTGGGGCGGGGTGGCCTTGGTGCTGGGGTCGGAGCTGCAGCCGTGGACTCCGGAGCAGAGGCCAAAGGGCGCGCTGCAAAGTGCTTTGTGTCTGCGGCTCAGAACGTCCCTCGATGCACAATTAATTGCAGCTTGCATTTCTGAAAATGCTTTCAGTTATTTTCCTTGCCTTTTGGAACTTCCTCAATGCCCAGTCTCCTGGGCTGAGACGGAAGTCTTGGAGGCACCACGGCCAGAAGACAGAGGCGCCTCCGCAGACGTGGGTCTGCCCCGACTGGCCGACGCCAGGGCTGCGCGCCCGCGGGGGCCTCCGCAAGTCAGCTCTTCCGTGCTGGCGCAGCCCATCCCTGCGCCACGCTCACCACTCGAAGGGCAGGAAAGGGGCTGGTGAGTCTGAACAAATGGAGCTTCCTCTATCCTCACTCGGGCGCGCCGTCCCTGCTGGTGACTGCCCCTCCCAGCAGGCCCTGAGCTGCTGTTCCCAGAGAGCACCGAAGTGGACTCGTGGAGGGAGGGTCCCAGCCCACCGTGCAGGCGCCCACGTGGGAGCGGGGGGGAGCGCGGAGCAGAGAGAGGCCCTCGGGCACACCCAGTGCAGCAGTGACCGGCGGAGCAAGGCCCGATCGGGACTCCCGGGCTGCCCACTCGCCACCGCCTGCAGAGACGCGGTGCTGCCGGTCCACGGAACCCAGCCCAGGTCCCCAGAAACTCGGGCAGGAGAATGTCTGCCCCAGGAGTGGGCCCAGCTCTGGCCCCTCCGAAAACCAAGCTCTCACCCCGGCCACAGGCCCGGGGCGCTGCAGTCATGGCTTCCGGAGGCGGGTGCCGCTGGTGCAGGAAGGACCCAGCCGGCGGACCGGTCTGGAGCGCTGGTGATTAATTAATTAGTAATTAACTCACAGAGACAGACATCACCTGGGAGCCAGCTGCTGCCGCCCCAGGCCTAAGAATGTGCTACTTTCAAGCACTGGACCCTTAGTTTGACACACCCAGACAAGAAAAAGAAAAGAAGTCTCAAACCATCTGCTGGTGAGGCAGTACTGGGCGGAATAGGGCATTTGCTTTCTCATAGGAAGGAAATTTTTCCTGCACTTTTCTTTTTCAATTGAGGTCACATCAGTTTGCAACACGGAACTCGACTTAGAGGTTTAGGGTGATAGCCTTCAGATATGCCACCCCCCCCCCCAGGCCCCACCTGACTGTCCCACCCTCCCCCACCTTCCCGTTCTGCAGCAGAGTCTGGGTTTGTTACTGCTTCGGTCTTGTCTGTTCCTTTGATTTGTTTCTCTGCATTCCACATAGGAGTGAAGCCATCTGGTATTTGTCTTTCTCCTTCTGACTAATTTCCCTTGGCATCATCCCCTCCAGCTCCATCCACGTTGTTGCAAATGGCAAGAGTTCATCTTTTTCATAGCTGTGTAGTATTCCATTGTGTATACAGACCACATCTTCTACCCACCCCTCTGTCCTCGGGCACGTAGGTGGTTTCTGTGAGGTGACAACTGTGAACGGCGCCGAAATGAACATTCGGGTGCCCACTTCCCTGTGAATTAGTGTTCTGTGTTCTTCTAGACACCCAGAGGTGGCATTGCTGGGCCATATGGTAGGTCTATTTTTAATATTGTGAGGAACCTCCACACTCTTTCCAGAGGGCTGGACCCGTCCACATTACCACCAACAGTGTAGGCCCTCACCAGCACTTGTGTCTCTGTCTTCTTGACCTGGTTCGACCCCAGGGTGCCAGCTGGCATCTCATCATGCTTTGGCTGTTTTCCATGCTGATCCCATGCTGGTCCCATGCTGGTTTGTGGGTTTTTCCACCGTAAGCATCCAGGGGTGGCACAGAAGCCATTATGCATGTTTGCCACGAGGTGGCACTATTGCAAAAACTTTGTGATGCTCTGCTTTTTTTTTTTTTTTTTTCCTTCCCATTTTGTTTCTGTTTTCTGAGAACTTACCAGGTGTATGAAGGTTTCTAAACAACACCCCAGGAGCAATTCAGGACGTTTGCACCTCCATTCTCCTTTAAAACACGATCTTCAAGATATACTGGCTAAATGTGTAGGAACCTTGCAGGGAAATCCTACAACCCCACCTCCAGCCTGGCCCATGTCCTTGGCCATGGACAACAAGGAAACTGAGTCACGGGGCGGTGCCCTCCGTGTCCAGGTTCTCACTGTCAGCGGCAGAGTCCAACCTTGGAAAATCGGCTTGTTTGAAGACATGATCTCTGTGCTCCTGGTTTTATAAGGTTAACGGTCAGACACAAAGGTGATTATATTGGACTTTTTAAAGTGAAATGTGCTGGTCCTCCCTGGTGGTGCAGGGGTTAAGTCTCAGCACTATGAAGCTGTCCGCAGCCACTGCAGCACGAGTTCGATCCCCGGCCAGGCAGCTTCCCACAGGGCGCAGCAGACCTCTCCTGTCTCCTCGCTGCCCCCTCAGCAGTGGATTTCAGTGGATCTGCCTGTTCTGCTCCCTGCTCTGTCTCTGGGGAGTCCTCTCACCCCCACATCTCTGGCCTGCACCCCAGCTCTTCTATGCATAAATAAATAAATCTTTAAAAATTAAAAAAAAACAAAGTGACGTGTGCTATGAACAAAACAGCCAGGGCAAGTATCAGGGAGCATGTTGGCAACACACGTCAGGATTCAAACGAACATTTACTGAACAGACAATCCTTCCTGTGCCTTTTAGGATTATGACATTTTTCCCCAGAACAGCCCTATGGGGGACACATCGCTACTGAAAATGTCTTTAACACCGGGTAGAAGCCGGAGCACAGAGAACGGAGTCCGAGAAATCAGGGGGACAGGGAGAGGGAGCCCCCACACATGATGAGCTCCCACGGGGTGTCCTGGCGGCAAAAGAAAAACCTCCCTTTGTGTTAGTGTCAGTGTCAGAGGCTCCTCCAGACCAGCCCCCATGCCAGCCGTGGCTGTGTCCCGCCTTCTGGTGCTTCGACCCCTGACCTTGGTGACCTGGAGACGCTGACTTCCTGGGGTTTGTGGGTTCCGAGGAGAGCAGGCCCACCTGGGGGCAAGCAGCCCCCTGACAGGGGCCTTTCAGAGGGCCACCCCCGAGCGTCCTCCCCACCCCTCCTTCTACGAGGCCCTCGCACTCCCGCCCCCTCGCTGCCTGCCCTCTCGGCCCTTTGGTGGGGAGCAGGGAGGGACAGCCCCCGTCTCGGAGCCTGCTGAGTACCCAGTCTGGGCGATGCTGGACCCCCACCCTGCCTGGCCCGTCCCTGCTGAGAGACCCGGGACCTCAGGGAGAAGGCGCTGGGGTCCTCCCGCCCCCAGCCCGGCCTGCACCCTCCACGCTCCATCGCAGCCCAGGCGCTCTGCAGAACAGCCCAGCGAGGCTGAGGGGGTCCCCCACCCTCATTAATCACCGTTGCAGGGCAGGGAGGGGGCACCCCAGAAGCCGCAAACCTGCCCGCTCTAAATCAGTTGTCATCCGCTGCATCAAGACAAAACATGTAAGAGCTTTTTAATGGCAAGAAACTTGGACACAATGAGTGTGGATTACAGAAAAGCCAGAATGGAGTTTTTCAATCAAGCGCCCGAAGTGCCCCAGCCCCTTGTGGGCAAAAGTCCCCCCAAACGGGGTTGGCCCAAAGCAGGGCCCGGGAGCTGCGCCAGTCTGAAGCACCTTTGGGCGGGGCCCATAGAAAAGGATCAGAAACAGCCAGACAAGTCTGGGAGGAAAAGAGCAAAATCAAAACCAAGATCAAAGCTGCCCGTCCCCTCCCCACAGGGCTCCCCCGTGTCTGTGTCAGCCCGTCCAGGACCAGGAATCTTCACCTGTCTCTGCCCCACGCGCCTCCGCCATCTTGCCTCCTCCTGGCTCTCGGCTCTTCCTTCCCCAGGCTCCTCTCCAGCTTCTCCTCCCTGCTCAGCTCCATCCCCCTTGGGTGGGGCAGGGAACCTAGAACTCCCCTATCCCTGGGGACCCCCCTGCTACAGCCGCACGCTACTGCCTCTCAGCCTTCATCCGGCCTGGCCTCACCTCCCCCAGGAAGCCCTCCGGGTCCTCCTGAGGTGGGCTGAAACCCCTGAGGTCACTGCCAGCCTGAGGGCACAGGTGGGGCTGTCCCCCAGAACCCACAGCGCCTGGCTCGCTCGGAATGCGCCTCCTCTGGATTAGCGGTGAACGCGGCTTGTCTGCTTCTCCACTCGCCACAATCTCATTAAAGCATCAGTTCCAGGCAGGCCTGTCAGTCGCTGGGTGCAGGGAGCCCAGTGGGCGCCTGGGCCTCTCCGCGGGCGAGCGGGAGCAGCAGCTGTGACCCCTGTAGACAGGTCTGGGGCTGCTCTCTGGCCTGGCAGCTGGGGCCCCCCATGCAGCTACTCCAAGAACACCCTCCTTGAACAGGGAATGAGTGAACGAACGAACGAACTGGGGAAGCCCTGGTGAGGCCGAACTCGTGGAGGACACAGAGGAACGAACATAAGCAGCTTCTCGTGTCTTGAAAGAGAACAAGTCCAAGGACAGACCCTGCCTGACGCTCTCCGCTTTATGGGGAGCTGTGGGGGCGCCTCGGAAGCACGGAGGCCGGAGGGCGTTAGAGGGAGAGGAAGGAGGAAGAGGCCACTCCTGCATCTGTGGAATCAGCCTGGAGCCTGCGCCTGTTTGCTCTCCCCTCAGCAGCCTTTCAGCAAATATTTAGGGAGTGGTTCATCTGGTCCTGCTGAGCCAAGAGCTGTGCCAGGCCCACGACCAGCCCGGGGCTGCGGTGACTGGCTTCCTCCGGCCTCTGAGCTCACGCTGGGCTCCAGGGCCTGGCAGCTCTTTCCGCACAGACTCCTGGGGGCAGGAGGCCCGAAGGGATCCAGGCCTGGCCCTTCCAGGAGAGGGGGGCCGCTGGGCTGGCCGCTGGGCTGGCGGGACTGCTCTCTGCTCCGCTCCGGCCGTGCTGCGGGGTGCCCCCCTGGGGTGGTCTGAGGCCTTCCTGGGCAGCCCCGGCTGGCATTACCAGGTGTCTCGAGGCGGGGGGGACAGTTTGTCTACAGCAGCTGAGCCTGTGCCCAGCCTCCTGGTGAAGGCACCATGGCAGCTCCCTTATCCGCCAAGGCCCCCCCCCATCCAGCAAAGCCCCCCCCCGTGCCCCCAGGTACACCCTCTCGCCTGTCGTCCCTCAGGCACCCTGCTGGCTTGGCTTCGAGGGTCAAACTCCCAGGCAGGACCCTGCCTGGGGCCCCCAGCCTCCGGGGCCTTACCCCGCAGCCGGGCGCTCTGACCTCTGGCTGGGTGCGCAGGCCCTGTGCTGTTCTGACCAAGATCTCTGCCGCCAGTGCTCCGGGCACAGGTCCAGGCCTGGCCACTCGCTCTTCCAGCCCTGCACAAGGTGGGGTTCCGCAAGCCTCACAAGCTCCTGGGTGACACAGACCCTGGGACCACCCAGGGGTCGCTCGTAAGCAGTAGACGGGGCGTCGCCAAACAGCCCTCTGAAGGGAGCTGGGGTCCGGGAGCTGGACCCCAAAAGCTTCGGCCTCAGTCCTTGCCTCGCTGAGACCAGAGTTAGGCAGAAAAGCAAGACGTTGATGGTCAGAGAAGGAGAAGGACAGGAAAGCCCTATGAACAGAGAGGGGTCCTGAGCAGGGAACAGGGGCTCACGTGTTTACTCAAGAAGTGGGGGTGACCCCGAGGTGTCTCTTGGCCGGCAGTCCCCCAGGGCGCCTCTGCTTGGCTTTTTTGGCCTTTCGCCATCCCTGGGGCCGAGGCCTCCCCGACAGACCCCGAGGCAGACGGAGCTCACCTCGGCCAACACAGGCGTCGGCTGGGGCGGCCACCTGCAGATGCTCCGGCTTTCCCGGGCGTTGTCACGGCTGAGGCCCCGTGGCGCTGACGGCCTGGGTCCCCACTTCTCCTTCACCCCACCCCAGACGGCCCCGGCAGAAGCAGTAGCGCCAGGTCCACAGAACCTGCGAGCGGATCTGTCTCCGCACCAGAGTCGCCTAGAACATCAGGTCCCGGGGTCCCCCCGGACAGGAACTTCGGACCTCGGGGTTCCGTGCTGGCGGGCGGGGCTTGGCGGTTGTAAGGTGCAGCCGCAGCCCAGAGCAGGTCCGTGGTACCGGGCAGCGGCGGGCTGGGGCAGGGACTGCACGCCTGCATGTCATGGGCAGCGGGAATCTTGCCAGCAGCGCTGCCAGCCGAGGGCGCCCTGAAAATAAACCACTTTTAGTTTCTGCCCAAAGGGCTGGGGGGCCTTAGCCCCCTGCTGCCTGCCCGCAGGGAGAGCTGGCTGGGTTCTCATTCTGTGGACACGACCTTTGTCCTTACTGGCTTCAAACGACAGGGATGGTGGACGAACATCGCCTCCCACTGCACGGGTGAGAAGACCGAGGGCCGGGGGAGCTGGGTGGACGGGCCAGGGCGGCCGAGCTGGGATCAGAATAGACCCAGCGCAGATGGACCTGCCCCGTCCTGCCCCACGCTTTCCGTGGACTTTGCTTACTCGCATGCGGGTCTCTGGTTCCAGGGCGAGACTTCAGGCAAATGCGCGGACAGCTGCTTGGAGCCTGGGCCAGGGGGAGCTCAGGGGCCCAGCTTGCAGGTGGGTTGAAGGTGGGGGAGGAAGGCGCTGCGGCCCTCCGCTGCACCCAGACTGTGCCACCTTGAACGAGTCACCGGCACAGCCTCAGCTGCTCCCGTCCGGGAATGGGGGTGGGGGACCCCGTCTCAGGCAAGGCCGCCCTCTCAGGGCTGCATCCAGAGCAAGTGTCCCCTCATCGCCGACCCGGTTCTGCTAACGGGGAAGGAGGAGCGCTCTGGCCAGGCCTCGCAGAGTTGGTCTGGGGAAAGGTGCCAAAGGTGGCAAGAAGGCAGATGTTTTTATTAAACCGGGTTTTAAATCTCGTCACCTCTAGGTGTGTGCGTGAACTGAGCTACTCGCTACCTCGCTCCCGCCGAGAGGGAGGGTTCCGTCCTGGGCACGCAGGAGGTGGGTGCGGGGTTCGCCCTGCGCCCTCTGCGTGCTGAGCGCGCCCAGCGGGGCTTCACAGGAACAAACCGCAGCGGAGGAGGGTCCGCGCTCCCTCTGGAGAGCGCCTTCCCCGCCACGCCCCCTCTGACGGACGTGCAGGGCCCGGGCGGCCAGCGGGGGCCAGCGCGGGCCAGCGCAGCAGGCGCCACCCCTCCCTGATCCTGAGGTTGCGCTGAACCAGCCCGGGAGGCGCCGCGGGCATCGCTGTGAGTGGCAGCGGTGCCCAGACCTAGCTGCGCCCTCCCGGCTGAATCCAGCTGGAGGCCCTTTAAGGTCGCCCCTTCAAAGAAAAGATTCGTGTCCGAAACAGGGCGGAGGCGCACCCCCAGGTACCGCGCCGCTCAAGCCCCTCGCCTCCGAGAGGGGTGCCGTGTGCTGGTGGCTGTGGGTGGGCCCAAGCTCGCGCCCCGCCCTGATTCCCACCCCCGCGGAAGCCCCAAGCCCGCGGAGGGTTTGCAGGGGCCTGTGGAGTGCGCAGGTTAGATGAGGTCGGAGGCGGCATGTCCAGGGCGGCTCGGTGCTCCTCTCACAGACCGCTCTCCTCGCAGGTGCACGCGCGCACAGGTGTGCACGCACCTAAGCCGCCCGCAGGTGGGCAGCGAGGCCTCATCACCCGCCACCTGCGCAGCCACCCACCTTGGCCTCCAGCCTCCAGAACCCAGAGCACGGAGCTCCCCCGGCCCACCGCGCGCGGGATCCGGCAGAGCAGCTGCACCTGGCCGGGGCCCCCTGGAGGGAGCCCACCTACCGCGCTGGACACCTCGGCCCCCCGACCCACACGTGTGTCCTTCCCGAGTGTCCACTGGCTGCCCCACCCGTGCTGGAACTGGGGACGGGAGGAACAAGCACTGCCCCCCCGGAGCGCCAGGCCAGCAGTGAGACCCGCACACGGGGAAGCGTGTCCGTGACACAGGGCCGCTAAGGCCCACGGGCGGCCAGGCCGGCGCCGGGAAAGCCGGGGTCGCCCGCCAGCACGGCCGGGGCTCCGGGGCTCCCGGCTGGGAAACTGGACACGACCCCACGTGGCCCATCCAAGGCCAGCCCCTTCCACACCCCCCTTCCCCACCTGCTCAGCTCGGGCGGGACTTCCCCGGGGACCTTCTGGGACCCCAAGCGTTAAACAGAGGCCGCCTGGGTGCCGAGTCCTCGGAACAGGGGGCGCCGGGAGGGGCAGGCTGCTGTGGGGTCCTCGCCTTCCCTGGGCCCTACAAGGCAGGAAAGGCGATGCGGGACCCCAGGTGACACACAGGGCAGGAAAGGGGGCGCTGGGCCCAGTGGCCACCCCGGGGGATCCACACCGCAGGAGAGGTGGTGGACCCGACCAGCTCGTCCGGGGTCTGCAGCGGAAGAGACCGGGGCTGGGGCTGCGCGCAGGCCGGGCCGGAGGCAGCATGGCGCGGGGGCGCGGCGCGGGGGCCTCCTCGGGCGCGCAGGCTGGAAGTGGCGACTGGGGGCTCACGGGCGTGGGCGGGCCTGGGCGCGAGGGGGTGGGGTCGGTGAGGGCCACTGGGAGGCGGTGCGTGTGGGGAGGGCCCCGGCGGGGCTGGGTCGCCAGGCTCGGGCGGGGATAGTGCGGCCGGCGCCACCTCCCGCCCTGACCCAGGACCTCGGGCCGTCCCCAACGGGGCCCCGCCCAGCCGGAGGGTTCCAGAAGCTTCGGCCAAGGAGGCGTGAGTCCCAGGGAAGCAGCTCCCCAGTGCCTTGTGCGCCCCTGAAAACCTGGGGGAATGGGAGGGGAGGAGAAGAGGCGTGTCCAAAACGCGCGGCGTGGACGTGGACACCCCTCCAGGTACCAGGACGAGGAGCCCCTAGCCTGCGGACCCCCGCGCGCCTTCCGGCCGCCGGAGAGCGGGTGCGGCTTTGCGGGTGGCTGTGGCGTGGAGCTCGTGGGGCGGCGGGAGCTTGTGCAAAAGAGGCGCGGCCGCAGGTAGGGGCCGGCTGGGCGCTGAGCAGTGGCTGGAGAGCTTTTGGGGCGACCGCGGGCCTGCGCGGGTGGGCAGGGGCGGGGGAGAGGAAGGCTAGAGCGTCGTGGGGAGGTTCGCCCACATCGTGGTGGCACCACAACTGCCCCTTTCAGTCCCACCGAGAATGGCAACAGACAGACAAGACGGCTTGACATGTGCGTGGCCCCCCAGAGCCGAGCGGAGGCCCGGGTTGGCGGAGGCGGCCCTGGCCAGGGGGGTTGTGGGCTTTGTGGTCCGAGGGCTGTGCCGCAAGGCCCCCACACCTGCTCCCTCTGCCACTCCCGCCCGTGTTTCTTTTTTTTTTTAAAGATTTATTTACTTATGCATACAAGCTGGGGTGCAGGCCGGAGGCGTGGGGCGGCGAGAGGGTTCAGCAGAGACAGAGTGGGGAGCAGAGCAGGCAGATCAGAAACACACTGCTGAGGGGAGCAGCGGGCGAGGCAGGAGAGGTCTGCGGTGCCATGTGGGAATCTCCCCGGCCGGGCAACGAACTCGCGTCGCCGCTGCCGACAGCTCCACAGAGCAGTGCTCAACCGCTGCGCCACTAGGGAGGCCCATTTGTTTCCTTTCTTGATAATAGAATTCATTGGAATATAATTCATGGTGCAGTAAAGTGCTCAAGACCTAGCTATATAGGACCCTGGAGCTTTTTACGTGTAATTATTTTCAGGTCATTTGTTCATCCTTCATGAACCTGTTGTCAGAACCGTCTTCTCTACACTGTGCTGTTTATTTCGTTTTCTCTACTATTAGATGTAACCTTTTAATAGGAGATTCCTGCGCACTGATAGCCAGCGAGAACTTTTCTGTGCCACCGTCCGTTTCCCACGCCCCTTCCCACCCGCAGCCCCTGCACCCCTGCAGTGAGGACCCGTCTCTCTTGCACCCCACCCACACGGCGGCCGTCCAGTCTGCGCACCGGTGTTTGGGGAGTTATCTGTGTTCTGCCTTTACCAGCAGTACATTCTTCTCGCTTTAATTGCCAGTTGCCATCCAGCCTATGAAAAAGCAGTTTGTGGATCTGTTCTCCTGCTGTGGGTTTTGGGGTTCTGTCCTGCTTTGGGTCATGGCCGTATGTGGGTTCCATGAACCTGGTGCCTGAAACTTGCGCCAGAGCCCAGGCTCGGTGGGCTGCTGAGTCAGGCTCTCTGTATGCTGAACTTTGCTAGCACCTGCCAAAGGGTTTTCCATTTGGAATAACACGTGAGGAATTCGACTCACTCAGTATGCTGGCAAGATTTGGTGTGGGTCTTCCTAATTTTAACTGTTCTCTCAGCTGTGTGTCATCTCACTGTAGCTTTTCCTTGATTTTTGTGTTTTGGTTGAAGGTTGTGTTATTCATTGCCCTATAGCTTATCCTAAAAGAGGTCCCCGAATACTTACAGTGACAGCTCATCTAGAGAAACAGGAGGGGAGGGGTGCTTGCAAGGGTTCAGTTAAAGCTGTGCTGGGCTTTGAGCATCTCGAGATTCTGTTCTCGAATAGTCACATAAGAAGTTTTTTTTTCTTTAAAGGAGTAGAAAGACCCTAGTTCCTCTACCCAGAACCTCGAGTCTGGCTAGCAAAAAAAAAAAAAAAAATCCCGAGGCATAGCCAAAGACAGCATGACGTGTGTAACTTTTGGGGGAATTTAAAAGACCCCCATGGACTTCCAATCTCCACCTCCGTGTGTAGGAGGCCTTCAGTCCATGCTGACCAGTGAGAGGCAGACCAGACTGGAACACCAACAGCTCTTCTTGTGTCTATGAAAGAGCGGGGCCTGCTGAGGACATCGCTGTCCCCAGGGTTGAGGGACAGGGAAGGCAGGGCTCGCCAGCTCAGCAGGTGGACGCCAGTGCTGGTGGGCAGTCGCAGCGGTAACGGGTGAATCGCCGTATGTTTAGTGACAACTCCCAGAGTTAAAACTCCGGGGCGCCGCAGCACGGAAACTTACCCCAGGAGCACTCACAGCAAATGTTAGAGAAAAATCTCCTGATCTTTCATTTTCTTTTGGGGCAAGGAGAAAAGAAACCACTGTGAAATATAAAAGCTTAGCACTCTGCTTTGGGTTTTCTTTTAAAGATTTATTTTACTTATGTATGCACACAAGAGCTGGGTGTAGGCTAGCGGTGTGGGCGCTAAGACAGCTCACCAGAGACAGAGTGGGGAGCAGAACAGGCGGATCCACTGAAATCCACTGCTGAGGGGAACAGTGTGGAGACAGGAGAGGTCTGCTGCGCCCTGTGGGAAGCTCCTTGGTCAGAGATCGAACTCGTGCTGCCGTGGTTATGGACAGCTTCATAGCACTGAGACTTAACCCCTGCACCCCCAGGGAGGCCCAGCACTCTGTTGTTCTTAACAAGACCTGCCCTCAGGGAAACTAGTTAACCAAACATAACCTATTGGTGTATTATCAGATCTGAACTAGGGGGCAGGTCAGTGCCCATCTCCTGTCCACTCGAGTCACCAAGTCCCACCTAGTGGGAGGGGAGAAAAATCTGTGAAGTTGTAGACTCGCTGGAATACGGAAACCCAGCCCCAGGGCTACAGAATGCTTCCCCGGCCCCTCCTCACCACCCGCAGTTCCTCTACCCAGTACCTTGAGTCTGGCTAGCAAAAAAAAAAATCCCGAGGCATAGCCAAAGGCAGGCAGCACGAAGGAAGAGCCGGAACAGTCAGCAGAGTCAGACGTGAGGCGAGAGTCTCGGCAGCCACAGCGGCGGTGGGGATCCCGGCTGCAGACCTGCCGGACGCGGGCGCAAGGGGCCCAGGCTGTCGTTTGGTGAAAGAAAAGGCAGGCAGGCGGGTCCAGCGTCATCGAGAAAGAGCTTGGTGACAGCACGGCAGTGGAGCCGGCTGCCCTTTGACAATGGAGCAGCAATAACACAACAGAAATATCTTCGCAACAAATAGGGCGGGGACACCTGGGCGCCCACATGGACGAGATGGGTCGTTCCTTGCCTCAAAATGGCTTGTGACCTGAGTGTAAAATGCGAAACTATAAACTTCTCGAAGGCGCCGTGAGAGAGAGCGCGTGACCAGTGACTTTCAGACTCAACCCCGTAGTGTCAGCAGGGGAAGCAGCTGCTGACAAGCTGGGCTTGACTAACACTGAAAGCTTCTGTTCGTCATAAGGCGTCAGGAGAGTAAGGAGGCGAGCAAGGCCGATGAAGGATGGCTGCCCGCAGCACACAAAGGACTCTTAAAATCCATCAAGAGAACGGGGCCTCCCTGGGGGCGCAGGGGTTAAGTCTCAGCACTATGCAGCTATCCGCAGCCACTGCAGCACGAGTTCGATCCCCGGCCCAGGGAGCTTCCCACAGGGCGCAGCAGACCCCTCCTGTCTCCCCGCTGCTCCCCTCAGCAGTGGATTTCAGTGGATCTGCCTGTTCTGCTCCCCACTCTGTCTCTGGGGAGTCCTCTCACCCCCACACCTCTGGCCTGCACCCCAGCTCTTGTGTGCATAAATAAATAAATCTTTTCTAAAAATTCATCAAGAGAACAACCAGACTTTAAACAACAGACCAAGGACCTTCAGAGAAACCTCCACAAAGGCCCGCGGACGTCAGCAGCCATCTGAAGAGATGCCATCCCTTGCCGGGGAAGAGTGGCCGGGACGACAGTGACACCCCAGCTAGCCGCGAGGACAGGCCGCGGCCGGCCTCGCCCACCCTGGGCCGGCGTGGGCAGGGACGCTGTCCAGCGGTGGGAGCACAGAAAGTACAGTTACCGCAGAGGACAGTGTGGCGGTTCCTTAGGAGAACAGACACACCGTCACCTCACGGCCTGGCGACCTTGGCGCTGACTCGCAGGTGCTGAAAGGTTTTGCTCTCGTGTTACTGCCACATCCCGCAACGGCCAGAGCTGGGGAGCAGGTGCGTGCCCTTTCAGCAGGTGAGGAGGCAGATAAAGCCGTCGGTCCAGACAGTGCTCAGAATCGAGCCTCCTGCCACACAGACACGGGACTGCTGCACGCACATCCTGAAGTGAAAGGCTCCAGCCCGGGAAGTCGCATCCTGCGCCAGCCCAACCACATGCCGTTTGCAGAAAACAAAACTTGGGGGACACTATAAAAGGCAGTGGTGCCAGGCCCGGGTGGCAGAGGGGTGACCAGGCGCAGCACGCAGGACACGCCGAGCCCTCTGCGGGCGCGTGGCATTGTGCGTTTGTCCCGACCCACAGAGGACACAGCGCCAAGAGTGACCCCAGCTGGGCCTTCGGCGGTCATGACGCGGAGATGTCGGTCACCACCACCCCCTTGCGGCAGACGTCCAGATGGGAGGCCGTGCACGCTGGGCCGTGGTGCCTGGGCAATCTCCGTGTCTCCTGCCTAGTGTTGCTGTGAACCCAAAGCTGTTCTGGGAAACATGTTAGTAAAAAGCCTCCTCCCCGTGTACTGGCTCCAGGGCGCTAGGACGGCTGCAAACGGCCTGCTCTGTGCCCCCACTGTGACTGTCCCCAGGGCCCATCAGTCCTCCTGCTCCTGGGCTCTGCCCCTCAGGGGCCCCCACCCTCCTCAGACTCAGGACTCTCCACCCCAGCGCTCTGCTGCCCCAGCCGAATGGTCACTCGCCCATTAGCTCAGTGTTCGCATGTTCGCGGCGATCCTCCTCGCTGGACTCTGCTCGGGAAGCAGGGTCCAGGGTGCGATGGGTGAGGCCCTGCCGTGGGTGCGAGGAGGCCAGAGGAAGCAGCAGGTGCAGGGCGCTGGGGCCGCCTGGTGCCCAGGGAAGGCCTCTCTGAGGCCCGCTCTGTGGCAGGCAGAAGTCCACGGGGGCAGGTGCACACTGACTGGACGGCCTCGGCCCGTCGCGGCTTCTGTAGTCCCACAGCGTGGACGCTGCCCCGGGGCCCTCGCGAGCCGTGGCTGCTGCTCCCCGGAACCCGGCCTGGCGTAGCCCCCCACCCCGGGAAGCACACAGGGGCCACACTTCACCCGGACGAGCGCCGAGGAGCCTGGCCGTGGCCCTTCGCGCACACGTCTGTGAGCAGCTCGTGTAGGGTGTGGCCCCTGTGGGGTGGGCCTGGTCACCCCAGGGGCTCTCCAGCCTCGAGTATGTACGGGCCAAGGTACCCCCAGCGGTGGAGCGGTAGGCCTCAGCAGAAGCGCGGGTCTGCCCTGGAGAGCTGATCTCCGCAGGCGTATGCACACGTATACGCACACGTTTCTGTCTCCCAATCAGTGTCCAGTGCCAGAAAGCCCATTGAGCTCGAACCGGGCAAGCAGTTGGCAAAGACCCCAGACCGGCTAGGACCGCTGACTGTGGACCACCTTAGGCTGGTGAGGAGGAACAAAAGCCAAGCAAGCTTCGGGTAACTTTGGACACAGAATTACAACGAATATGGCAGTTTTCCAAAAGAACCAAATGGAATTTCTAGAAAAAAGCGTAGTAGCAGCCGCAGCAGACTCACAGCAGGTGGGGCGGAGCTGGGCTTGAGGGTTGAGGGGCGACCCTGGAACAGGCCAGCAGTGAGAGACAGGAGGTGGCCACCTGAGAAGCCACAGCCCTCAGGTCCAACACTTGCGGCAGAAGAGGGGAAGTCGGCTTCCAGAAACTTCCGAGCATTCCAATACGTTCAGTCTCCACCTGCATGATAAAAAAAAATAGAATTGGCTTAATTGTTCGGTTCATTCTCATTCTTTAAGGTTGAGACCTTAGCCTTTTATGATTTTTGAGATGGGGAATTAAACATGGGGGGCCAGGTCATTTGTGGCTACAAATTGACAGAAGTGGGGGTTTGTGGCAATTACAGTACTGTCCCTTGCAGACTCCCGTGTGTTCTCGGAGAACACACTCAAAAGCGCGGCCCCGAGGGTGGGCCTGGAGGCAGAGCTGTCTCTCCCAGTCACTGGGCCAAGCAGAGAACAGGTTCACTTCCCTTTGGGCTGCTGTTGGTGGCAGGGGTGACGGTTGAAGATGGTTCCTGAATCCTGCCTCTCACACGGAACCCATCCCTTGGGAGCACTTGGTGGCTGGAGGGCAGTGACAGAAAAAGCAAACATTCTGGTATCTGTAGGAACATTCTGAGCAGAAGGAGGCAGAGAGAGGAGAACACAAAGGCCAGGAGTGGCCCCCAGGCCGGGGCCTGCTGCCCCAAGGGCACTTCGGTTGGGCAATCAGCAGTGGCAGCAGGACCAGGACGGCAGAAGCTGGCTGAGGAAGCACCTTTGATGCCACCAATGCTTAGGATGGGGTCATGTGTCTTAATGAAATAAAATATGGGGAAAGGGATTAGTAAGCAAGATACAATTCAGAAGCTGTAAAAAGAAAAATCAGATCTTATTTTTTTTAACTGACCTGGAGGGTGGGAGTGGCGGGAGGAATTTCTGTGCTTTTTTTACAACCTGCAATGAGGAACTGATTACTACAGAACTGTAGGAGGTATACAGCACCCAACTTGGAATTATATGTAAACGTGTAATAGGGGTCCATCTGGTGTGGGGGTGGGGCTCATGCTATATTTACCTCTGCAGCAGCCTCCCCTCTTCAGCTCCTTGTCGCCTTACACTCGAGTGCATTGCATTTTAAGGGGAGCCCCATCTTAAACAGCAGTGCTTTCCCACAGCAAGCGAGTCAAGTGGAAATCAAGACTAGCCAGGGCCTCTCTGGCGGCTCAGTGGGTTAAGTCTTAGCCTATGAAGCTATTGGCAGCCACTGCAGCATGAGTTCGATCCCTAGCCGGGGAGATTCCCACAGGGCGCAGCAGACCCCTCCTGTCTCCCCGCTGCTCCCCTCAGCAGTGGATTTCAGTGGATCCGCCTGTTCTGCTCCCCACTCTGTCCCTGGAGAATCCTCCCACCACCCCCCACACCTCTGGCCTGCATCACAGCTTGTATGCGTAAAGAAAGAAGGAAAGAAGGAAAGAAAAGCAGGACTAGCCAAAAGCATATTGGAAAAGCCATTAAATGCACAGGCAGGCACTCCAGGCTGGTGCGTGTGTTGGCAGGTGTGCCTTCCACTGAGGTCTGTTGCCTCGAGCTCCATCAACCACAAATAATGCAAGGCCAGCGGTTTCCCCTCTAGGAGACTGATTGGTTGGTTGATTGATCAAGTTCACATAGGTGAAACCTTCTGCTGGAGAGGTCTGTGTTACAGGCTCAGCCCGAACAGAAGGTGACCAGGAAGTAAAAGTCTGTCGGGAGCACCTGCCAGGTCAGTGACGCCCATCTCTGCTGCAGGACAGCTGGCAGCTGTAGGAAGAGCGAGTGATAGACCAGCGCAGGTGAGCTGGTGTGAGCGCGTGACAGCATGTGTGGTGGGGAGGGATTCGGGTTCGGTTGGATGTGGGTAAAGAAACTCTGGAGTAGGGCCTCCCCGGTGGCGCAGTGGTTAAGCGCTGTGCTGTGGAGCTGTCAGCAGCGGCGATGTGAGTTCGATGCCCGGCCGGGGAGAATCCCACATGGCTCAGCAGACCCCTCCTGCCTCGCCCGCTGCTCCCCTCAGCAGTGTATTTCCGTCCATCTGCCTGTTCTGCTCCCCACTCTGTCTCTGGCAAACCCTCTCGCCGCCCCACGCCTCTGGCCTGTACCCCAGCTTGTATGCATAAATAAATAAATCTTTTTTTAAAAAGCCCATAGTCCAACAATAAGAGATGACCCCTCCAGCAACAGAAGGTGTGGTTTAAAGATGTGGTTCACCCACAGTACAAATGAATGTGGAATCGAAGAGGACAGCCTCTGCGGGTATCACAGCACACAGGACAAGTCCTGAAATGCCTTGCCCGATATGATTACTTTTGTGTAAGAAGGCAGAGGGGAATATAGACGGGTCTGACTATGGCACGAATAGCTTGAAGGCTGCAGCGGCTGCCCCGGTGGTAGCTGGTCTGGGATGGAGGAATTCTGTAAAATGGGTGCGGTGAGGGGGAGGGGATTCTTAGAGAAGAGCTTTGAAGGTGAGCCCAGGGAAGCATGAAAGAATGGACATGGGGGCAGGCAGAGGGCATATAATTTTTTTAATGCTCATCTGGATTTTGACACAAAGTAACATGGTTTTGCAGCAGCTTTTTCATTTTTATGTGCCTAGGTCTTGTTATATGCATCAGTGTCCACTTGTGTCCCTGCTTTTCACTTAGCCCGCGTTCATGTGCACTGACCATGTGTGCGAGTAATACATCATCTCAGCATGAATCAGTTTATGTGCCCAATTAGCGTTCAAGTGGTTAACCAGGAAATCCGTAAGGGTCATTCTGCCATTCCTTGGCCTGATAATGTTCCTTGCAAGTTCATAGCATTTCCTCTTTGCAAAGAAAAAATTTTTCCTGAGTATAGATCCCTAGAAGTGGAAGTTTTTTCATTTTATTGGAGTCCTATTAATTTCTTGGGTGGTGCTCCAGAATTTCTTTATCCACATCCAACCGATTAAGAATGCCTCCCACCACCTACGTGCGGTCACGAGCTCACCACTCACCCTGCACTGGTCATGTTTAAAGATGGGAACTGCTAAGAGAACTTGAGTGGGAGAATTTGTTAAAGGCCTTGGGAGAAGGTTGGCGGTGATTTAAGCAAAATGAACACAAGCCCTAACTTAGCCAAAGCAGCGAAAGACTTGTCCACTGAAAATAGTACAGAAAGAAATTAAAGAGGACCCCAATAAATGAAAAACGTCTGGTGGCCATAGATCGGAAAAATGACATTAAGCTATCGATACTACCCCAACAATCTACATAATCAATGCAGTCCCTATCAAAATTTCAGCACTGTTTTTTTGCAGCAACAGAAAAATCCATCCTAAATTTCATATGGCATCTGAAGGGACTCTGTAAACCAAAAGAGCCTCAAAAAAGAAAGACAAAGTTGGATTTTTGCGGATTTCAAAAATTATTGTAAAGCTACAGCAATAAAAAGGCATGCGGAGGTGCTGGCATAGAGATTAGATATCTGACATGATCAGCGATATATGGTATATAGTCCCCAAAGAAACTCCGGCTTATACGGCCAAGTGGTCTTCAGCAAGGTGGCCCAGACCACCCAGTGGGAGAAAGGACAGTCTCTTCAGCAAACGATGCCGAGACAGCTGGACACCCACATGCAGTAGGACAGACTCCCTGACACCAGGCACAAAAAGTTAACTCCAGATGTTAAGATCTACCATTGTAAAAGTCCTAGAAGAAAACATAGAGGAGAGTTTCCTGACGTTGGATTTGGTAATGATTCTTGGATATTAACCAGGCACATAGGCAACAAAAGCAAAAATAGATAAATGGGACCGTCTCAAACTTAAGAACTTCCGTCCGTCAGGACACAGTTTACACAGTAAAAAGGCAGAGGAGGCGTTTGTGAAGCACACATCTGATAAAGAGTCAACATCCAGGAAACAGATGTCTTACAACTCAGCCACGCAACAGCAAAACCAGACCACAAGGCGTGCAGGAGCACTCACGTAGACATTTCTGCACAGACCACGTGTGTGTGGCCAGCACAGGCCACCATTCAGGATGAGATGGCACCCCGCGTCCTGGCTGCTATTAAAACATCAAAACAGGGCCTCCCTGGTGGCACAACGGCTTAAGTGCAGCACTGTGAAGCTATCAGCAGCCACTGCAGGGCAAGTTCGATCCCCGCCAGGGAGCTGACCCACAATTGCGCAGCAGACCTCTCCTGTCTCCCCGCTGCTCCCCTCAGCAGTGGATTTCAGTCAGTCTGCCTGTTCTGCTCCCCGCTCTGTCCTCTCACCCCCCCTCCAACACCTCTGGTCTACACCCCAGCTTGTATGCACAACTAAATAAATCTTTAAAAAAGAAAAATGAAACACCAAAACAAAAGAGCAAGTGCGGGCAAGGTTGTGGAGAAATCAAAGCCTTGTACACCAAGAGTGGGCCTGGAAACGGACCCTCCTCTGTGAACAAGTGTGGAGGTGCCTCGAAAAATTAAAAGCAGAAT